>CAJNIZ010003095.1:0-24399 GCA_905231905.1 Symbiodinium pilosum | reverse complement strand
CTTGACGCGGCTAGGCTGCCGGGATGCAGGGCTCACGACCTTGTTGGCCAGGTTCCCAGAGCTTGGGGCCCGGCCCAGCGCTGAGCGAAGACGGGAACCCCGCCTCTCATGGGACTGTAGCCTTCGGAAACCATCCAACGCCCCGTCTCAAATTACGATTTTTTGCAAACCTCCTGGTGGGAGCCTGGCGAAGGCGTGGGTGTCGGCTGAAACGGCTGCTTTGAAGGTGGGGACCTGGAGGGAAACGAAGCCGGGATACCCCCCCCCCCTCCACCCCCCCCGCATTTTGGGGGAAGGGAGAAAGGAAGAGGGTTTTCACCCTCTCTGCCTTCGGCAACCATCCAACACGCCCCCCAAGGTCGGCGGATTACAGGGTGGGCAGGTCCACCCAAGTTATCCCCCTTTTTGTCGAGGAGCTCAGGTTTCCTGAGATTACGAACCTACAAATGGGTCCTTTGGTTTCCGCTTAGGACTCCCAAACTGCAAGCGCTAAGGGTGAGAGGCATATCTTCCAAAGGAGCGTGGGGGTGTTTCTATAAGCCCTGTACCATCCAAAATGATTACCGCCCCGAATTAAGGCCCTTATAGTCCCAGGATAGCCCCAGAGTAACCAAGGGCCCCGTTGGCGAGAAACCATCTTCTGAAGGAGGCGAGCTCAACTTCGATGCAGTTCGAGGTGCCATTTGCTGAGGCCGCAAGCTCCAAAATCCTTTTTTGGAAGCCCAGCCAAGAACATCTAGAATGGTGGACAAGATAATATTGCAGAAGCTACTACGTACATCGTTTAGGGTTCAGTGCGCAGTATTGGAGAACCGAACGGAAACTAAGATGGAACATGAAATATAAGCCTGGCTTATCACTTATCAGGGGCTTATGGAGATGCTGCAGTGCAGAAGCATGAATATCAACACCTTTACTCCTGAGTCGTCTTCATAAATATGCCTAGAGAGTACAGTATGGTAACCCCGACCCCCTGCAGTGCCTCATCATCGGTCAGTTCCAGAGCTGGAGGCAATACAGCTCGACTTGTATGGGGTCAGGGTACAGTAACCCATGATAGGACGTTGAGTTTCCAGGGCTACCTATTTCTGGATTGCTGTTAAGGAACTGAAAATACCGATACTATAACAAGAAAATCCTACGATAGTATTGTTTACCCATAGTATGATGACTTGATTTACGCTCCTTAACAGCTAACCCAGACTTCAGGGATGTTTTGGTTCAGCTTGGTGGGGTTTGCTGGAAGTCCAGGCTCCAAAGACCTCGGTCTCCTCCGAACTCTAAACCCTAAGCCCTGAACCCCTAAACTCGAAACTAGTACGGGGCGTACAAGTCTGCTTTACTCCAGGCCAAAAGCCAGATTCCTAGGATTTAAGCCAGCGTAGCTCTGCATTATTGCGCTTGGATAGCATAATGTGTCCAACTGATGTCATACATATATATATATATATCCTAACCTACTTTAATAGTGTCCATTTTTTCTCCCGTTATTCTGCCATAACTCAACATGCTATAGTAGCTTCCAATTTGTCCAGGGCTGGCTTTGAAGATGTGAGCCTTGCAAGCATAAACACTGCGCTCTGCAGGGGATCCATGCCTCCGCCTCAGTTTATTCCTGATGATGTTCATGATGTCGCCCATGAAAACATTGACATGATGGCTTCAATCATGCCATGGCAAGAGCTACTCCATCCCTGATAGCAATCTCCAACAGTGAGAAAAAAGGATTGTAATAATCATGCCATTCATGCAGGAAAAACACGCCTGCATTCCCCATGCATACTATTGGGGCCTAGACAATTTTCACTATCATGGTTTTTAAATATCTTGATTATGTTATAGGTTACCTCAATAGACCTCACATTTACCTAGGCTTCTTCACTTCCGCCATTCCAGTAAGTCAGGTAGGTTGTGTTTCATGCGCTCCATTGACGGTAATAGACCCAATGACTAGCGCTTAAACCCCGACATGCGGAAAGATTCCAGGGTTTAGAGTTCATGGTTCTTTGCGTGTGTAGAAGCCTGAGAAAGTGTGGTGGTGCGCAATAACAAGGGGGTTTATTCCTCGGACAAGAAATCCAAAAAGAGCAGCTGGCTGTCAGTGTCGTTGCCGAGGCTTTGTGCTGGTTGCCTGCAGGGAACGCCAAGCTTCCGCACTATGACCCAAGCTCAGAGAATTGCCTTTTCTGGAGTATTAAGTTTCTATCGGGGGGCTATATGTGGGATCCTAGAGGAAATGTCAGGGTTGAGGGCTTAGGGTTAAAGGTTTAGGGTTTAGGATCCCTTGTAGCGTTGTAGGGCCTGTACGATTAGGATCTGCCTGATTTGGGTCTCGGTAAGGGGACCGGGATCTTGAGATGCAGCGGTTTCAGCCGGAGTGTTCATGCAGCCGGGAACAGACTGTCGCGGACACTTCAGTTGCAAATGCAGAAGCCTGACTAAGTATTACTGCTATTACTATAATATCTAATAATTAGCAATAACCAGAATAGTAATAGCAATAACCATACTAATCGCAATACTATACTATTACTACTCTTCCTTGACAAGCTCATTCTGTAATTTTACCCAGCTTTTCAGTGACCATCCCAAGACCTTGCTCTACAGTTGACCTTGAACCTTAACCCCCCAGCCCCTACAAGCTACCTGGACCCCCAAAGTATGTAGAAGAATGGCCTTTTGCACTCTTTTGAAAGGGTTTGGGCCCAAAGTATGTAGAAGAATAGCCTGTTGGACTGTTCTAAAGGGGTTTGGGACCATTATTGGGGTTTAGGTACACCCTAGCCATGTGATAGCAAGCGGAGGTTGGAAGCGCTGATATCTTCGGCGAGAGGCAAGCTCTTCTTGATGTGGGAGGGTTTTTTTCAAAATCATGGGTGTTCCCTCGAGATCCAAATGGCCAGATGTAGGAAATATTTACACACTTGAGAGCCCAAGGTAAGTAATATTTATATACTTGGATGCCTAGGGCTTTTCTTGGACAAACACTTCTTGATAGGTTTGAAATGCCTGAGCCAAAGTCATAACAGGAGAACGAGATGCGCCCCACCCCGTTGAGAAGAACAGTTTTTGGTAGTATCGGGAAAGCTGCCTGAGTTAGAAGGATCAAGCATGGCATTCAGCCAGACCCTAGCCGAGTCACCCAGCAATCCCATGACATCCTCGCACCCCAAAACTCCAAATCCTATACCCTAAATCCCCTAAATCCTAAACCCTAAGCCGTAAATCCTAAACCTCAAATCCTACTCCCTGAATCCTAGATCCGAACAAAAGTCTAGTAAGCCCTGCGCCTGCCAGGACAGACTTCGATGGTTGCTTAGCCCGAAGCTCAAAAACAACAGCGGGTTGCTGTATGAAGCTTCTCTACCTAAACCCCGAAAGTAGGTAGAATAATGGCTTTTGGGTTTAGGGTTTCAGGTTTGGGAGGATAAACCCTACCTAAACCCAAAGGTAGGTAGAATAATGGTCTCAAACAGCTAAAACAGTCCACAAGGCCATTCTTCTACGTATTTTGGGGGTCCAGCCATTACTGTTGCTCCAGGTGTTGCTATTTAGATTGCTAGTGCCATCACTCCCCCATAGTGATACTTACTTGCTTGCAGAACCGGCTGTGACAGAATGGATGGGGATGGATGGATCAATTGATGGATGTATGGCAGAAGCATAATCTCATTGCAAGCTGCTAGAGTGCTACAGCCGTCAATCCAACAAGGATGACCATGATCACCACAGTCAACCGCAACCGTGACGACAAAAGTTGCGCAGCACGATGCCAACAACCCCATCACTGCTAGCAAACGGCAGCAAGACCAGCCCGGCGCTAGCGCCAGCGGTTTCGGAAGCGGCAGCAGAGAACAGCAACGCCCAGGAGCAGTTGCGAACAAAGCTTTCAACTACCCAAAACTACCCAAAGGCAAAGGATAAAACAGCAAAAATACATCATTGACATTCCTGCTAAGGACATTCTAGTACCACTTTCAGTAAGTATCTTGTTTGCTGCTGTTGAAGCAGTACCATGATTTTTCTGAGCATACCATTTTTGACGACTTTAAGTCAAGCTACCTCCCCATGTCACTCATATGAATATTCTATAGGGACTATATAGGGGGGTTTGGGGTTCAAGGGGTGAGGAGCAGTATGGGGTGCAGGATGTGGCGAGGGAACGCATGATGTACCCGAAGCCCCGTCCCCTGAATGAAAACTAAACCCTATAAACCTCTAAACTCTAAACCCTGCATTCCGAAGGTACCAACGCTGAGGCGAAGAAGAGTCTGACAAAAAACCCTAAGCCCTGAAACCTGAACCCTAAGCCCTAAGCCCTGAAACCTAAAAACCCTAAACCCTAAAGCCTCAGCCCTGAAACCTATAAACCCTAAACCCTGAACCCTACGGTGGATACGAAAAATCCTGCATGACCCTAAATACCCTATACCTTGGGAATTATGGTACAACAGTATACTAAGGTCATGCAGGATTCTTAGCATCAACCCTGTCAAACTTACTTCTAGGTCGGGCCCTGGCGGCACCGTACTCCCTGCTCCGCGACGTGTGGAGCCGGGAGCGAACTGTGGCAGCGCCAGGCTTACATAGGGGTCATATAGGGGTGATATATGGATTATAATTTAAATTGCTAAAAAGGGGGGTGTGTAGATTATATAGGGGTGATATATGGGTTATAGTTTAAGTTGCTTTAAAAAGGGGGTATTTAGATTATATAGGGGAGTATTATAGGAGATAGTGAGGGGGATACTAGGAGTTAAGACTGTAGCTCACGTAGGGGTCATATAATATAGGGGTCATACATGGGCCTTTCCAAAAATTAGGGATATTCTTTTGGGGGGTCCCCAGAATAAGGATTTTAGCATTTTGGGGTCTATACTGGGGTCCCCTTATTTATGGAAACTACCATATGGATGATAAGGGTTTAGGGGTTATTCTTGGATTATATAAGGGGTTCTATAGGGGTTATAAAGGGAGGGTTGAACGGAAGAGATGATGGACAATGAAGTGGAAACTTGGGTTTTAAAGTGTTGGGCTTTGAGGTTTTGAAAGGGTTGGGTCCCTAAGCACCCCATGGATGTACAGGAGTCTTAAGCTAATTTTCAGGTGCTTCAGTAAGGCATTATGCGTGGATTGGTTTGGGAACTCCGACATGGGTGCCAGTAAGCAAGGGAGAGGGACTCAGTACCCTGAAAAAACGATAGTTCCGGATAACTGAACCCCGAAAATCGAGACAGTTGTTGCTAACCATCAAATGTCTAGAGTGATGCTACTGCCACTCGTACTGGTTGTTAGTAGGGAATATGGGAATATTATCCCTATATAACCCCTGTATCATAGATTCCCCTATTTGCTACTGATACCCACTAAGTACAGATGATGGGGGAAGCCTGGTGCCACCCCACCGGCTCCTTCAAAAAATGATGCACTGCGCCTGTTGCATTAGAACTAGCCCGACTGGCCAAGTGACCAAACCCTTGCACAGTTTTGTGTCTTGTGTGACATTGTTGTTTCGCCTAGGGTAGTGCAAGTGTTCCTCCGTCCGTCATATTGCCCGAGGGCACTTGACTGCCATCTTTCCCAGAAATTTGACGTCAGTATATAGGGTCATGCAGGATGGTTCCCATCAATAGTAGTCGCAGGAGCCATACAGGTCCAAGTCCTTAAGTCAACAAAGCAGCGAGCTATCCTTGTCACCAACAAAAATCAAACGGCTAAGTGCCAAGCATAACGGCTTAAAAGGCTGCACTTTGGCTCGGGACAGCTCTAGCATCACATGAGGTATAGTCTAAACTCCTAGTATCCCTCTTAATAACCCCCTATGATGATCCCCTATAGGATACCCTATATAACCCCCTGTAAGGAGGTTAGATTTTGGGTTACATGAATTGAGGTTTTGTGTTTGAGGCCTGCAGGCGCAAGGCTTATGATTCCAGAGTTTCGAGTTGGCTGTTGTGGGGGGGCTCGCGCTAGTCTTGGGGGAGGGTACGAAACGTCCTCGCTGGGCAGATTGTTGGCATGCTGAATGACGATGCCCATTGTCCAGAGCTCGAGGCCACTGCGTGGACGACAGTACTTGAAGGGCAAACTTGGGAGTTTCTGGAAATAAGGGTTCCCCTTCGTGGTTCCCTGTATGAGGATGAAAATTTTGGGGTGTCTATACTCGCGGAGTTTATGGAAGCTACCACTTCCTTGCAAGTTGCTTTGACTTTCTTCCCATTGGCTGGGTTAGCTGAGCAGAAGTGGTTTCTGTTTGATTGGGTCAAAAAAGTGGCAGGCCGTGATTGCATGGGTTCTGCCTTCACAGAGCAGCTGAGACAAGCCTGGTTTTAGACGGAAGGACATTTGTGTTTCACAAAGATTTTCTTATTTCCTGCCAATAGTTTTTTGCTAGCGGGACGACTTGCCCACTTCGCTTAGGAGAATCTGGCTTGAACTGCAGCCTGTGTCGCTGCTGTGGTCTTTCGTGAAGATCGCTGAGTGATTGGTGAGAAGTCCATTTTGGGAAGCCCCGTTGTACTGTACCACGTCATAGCTGTATGATTGCTGCACCTTTGCAGCCGTGAGGAGGAGCGCTACTGCATGGGCCCTCCATGTGCTGCGACCGTTGATGACTGGCACGCGGATCCGAAGAGGTACTTGCCGGCGTCCAGTTTAATCTGGGTAGGCGTCTGGGATATTTTGCTCATTTTCCCTAATGGCTAGGGGACATTAGATACGAATATTTTCTACAGGGTTTTAGGGGCCCACCCAGTAACAGGAGTTTATGCAGGGCCGAGGAATCCCTGGAAACCATTGCATGATCTCGAAAAACCCCCACAAATCCCCACTGTGCGTCAGAATCAATCGGGCACTCCTAGGTTTAGGATAATCAGATCAAACTGAGGAAAGTTGACATTAGTTGTGTCCTAAAAGGGGTCCGGGGTGATTGGGTTCCTGCGCTAAGTTTTCCTCTCCAGGGTTATATTTAACAGTCCTTGTAAGGCAACTTGTGGGGCCGGAGGCAGGCTTTCGGGGCACACACTTGCAATAGATCAAGGGTTGGCTTGCTGGGGATTAGTAGGGAACAAGGGAATATATCCCATGGGGAGCATGTAGGAATTATATTTTCCGTATTCCCTACTAACCCCAAACCCTAAACGCTATGATGTATTCCCTTATTCCTTACTACGAACCAGTAAGTAGATCCTGCGGACGCAGGGCAGCGGACTTCCGCCTTTTTCTGGCCCCCGCACACAGCCCATGCATATAGCCCGCACATAGCCCGCACATAGCCCGTATGTCTTCATTTCATTAAGATCGGCCCCCTTATGTGAGCTATAGTCTAGACTTTTTAGAGGGGGATTAGATGTTGGGTGTTATGTAATTAGCGGATTATTATAGGGGGTATTAAGGGGGATACTAGGAGTTTAGACAATGGCTCATCTGCTAACCCTGCAGGCCCTCACCATAATCCATGATTTAGCTTTATAGTATACCCTAAGGGTCCAAGCACCTAATAATTGTATACTTACCCAAAACCTATACAATAATTACTATTACCCAAAACCCAAGTACCTAATCATTGGGTACTTGGACCCTTTGGGATAATGCGCCAGGTTGTCCCTATCTCCTCCCCAGCTCCTGAAGCTGGCGTGGGGCAGTGAATCCCTACAATTTCTAGAGTCCCGCATATGAGTTTCCCAGCATTAGGTATCCTTTTTGAACGTCCGCACAATAAAGAATATAGTCTCATGGGTGCATATTCTATTTCTGGAAGCTCCCATTTAAGATCGCAGGCATTGTGCACATCGGGGTTACCAGACTTGTAACGTTCGTTTGTTTTGGGGTTCTCTACTCAGCTTCCTCGTAACTGTCAGCGATAGCGACGCCCTCCAGTCAGTTGCCATTGTCGCTTTGGTTCCCCAGGTACGAGCTCCTAACCTTAGGGTTTAGGGTTTAGGGGTTTGAGGGCCTACAGGCGCCATTCTCAGTAACTGTTATCGTTTTTGATTTGTATGTATTTAAGTGGGAGCTTCATCTGAACTAGTTCTTCCAGTTCCACCACATTGAAAGCAAGCGCAGTCCCTCTGAGGGCATTAAACTCAAGTTACATGCTACATCTACTGAGTCTGCCCAGCCTGAGCCTTCAGGGATAGTAGGCCTGTTTCCTGTGTTTCTTTGTTTCCCCCTTTCCCGTCAACTTGAGGGCGAGTATTTTGGCATATTATTTCCAAGAAAAACGCAGCCTACCGCCACACCAAAGGAGCGGGAGGGGAGGGGTCAATTTTGGCGCCAGTATTTTGGTCGCTCCAGAGACGCAGCTGAGGGCAGAGTGCCGCCTTGATCACATATACCTTAGGTGGACGCCCCACTGTGTCATAGCGATGTCATAGGAATGTAAGAGGACCCTAAAAAGACATAAGCACCATTATCCCTCATAGTCACTATTGTTACTGGGCGGGGGGTTCACCTAACATATACCCGTCTAGTATCACTAATGTTCTCAGCATCGGGAAGCTTGCTGATGCCTACTTATCCACCCAATGTAGCCCAACAACAAGACCGATAATCAGCAACAATGCCATCAGAATAGTATGAGAAGAACAACAATAATGCCAGCATTCTTATCCACAATAAACACTGCCTGTACTCACCCCCCATGCTCCCTTTCAGATATCAGACACTTTGCGGAGGCCGTTTGTTGATGCCTCCTTTGAGCTGCACATCTCTGGCCACAACCTGTGGAGCCCTCAGTTACTTGAGGCTTTCACAAAATAAGGAGATTCCGGGGCTCATTTGTGTGAATTATATAGAAACCATTTTCAGAAATGGCCCGTTTGCTTTTCGTAAGCAGCCTGTGGGTGCACTAAAACGTCTCAAGCAGGCCCTACAAAGTCCCTGAACGCCCCCCACTTCTCAGCTGAAATCCTGTGTGTTTCCTTGTGCTTCTTATGTACTGCTGAAATAATCTTACGCATGATAATTGCCTGCATACCTGTTATTGTGGAGCTAAAGGAGACAAGTTGTATGTATTTTTGGAAGGCTTAGATAAGTACAATCCTAAGTCCCAGATCATAGTTAGCAGTTTCCACTTTGTTTGTCATTCCTCTGCAAGCCCTAGACGCATGCATCCCTATCTATCTATACATCCCTATATTTCCCTCTATTTATATGTGTGTATATATATATATCCTCTATATACCCCTCCTGTATACCTTCCTACAGGATGAAGGGGACTGCTTAGGACCGGCGACTTGCAGGGAGTCCTCATCAAGCACGAAGGCATGGATGCCAGTTAGGGTTTAGGGTTTACCAAATGTGCGCATTCATCCCTGCAAATCTCCTTTATATCATAGTTTATGATATCATAGACTGCAAAACTCAAAACGCTCTTCTGACTAGCTAGTCCCTGCATCAGAGAACCGTCCAAGGACTGGTTGTCCTTCATTGCCATTAATTAGGAGCCATACCGAGGGTATCTATCAAGAAGCATAGTCAACCTATTTGTTTTTTTGGGGGGGTCATTGGACCAGAGATCTTAGTATTCAGAAGGTATGCGGCAAATCTAGTTTTCCACCCAGATAAGGGGGGGTGGGGGGGTCAAAATTAAGGGTAGCCATTGGGGTCCCAATAATCCGGATGAGTTGTTTGGGGGTCTATACTCGCATCCCCCTACTGAAAGAAACTGCCAAACGGGCAGGTCAGTCTGCTACGGCAGCAACGGATGGGCAAGGCGTGGGCTAGCTCTTGTCTGACCATTCGTATGCTGGATTCGGATCCTACAAATTTAAAGGGATGATAGTATTTTGGAGGTATTGAAAGGATTATAGTATTTGGGGTTTGTTGAAGGGCTTATAGTATTTCGGGGGTATAAGGGGGCTCACCCATGTCGAGGAGGCATCCACATGATTTAGCGAGCTCCTTGTATGACATTGATTGCAACAGTTGCAGTACTGCAACTACGTTCATTGTCCTTGGTCTTCTGAGTGTGACCCCCTATATATTCCCTATATAACCCTTTTTATACCATATTCCCTATACAACCCTTTTGGGGATAAGAACCTTTGCCGCGCCAGGGCTCTGCAAATATGACTCGGTGATTGTGGCTCAGGGGCAACGATCTCAGCAGCTTGAAGCTCCTATCCCTTGTGGGAATGTAGGGTTGGGGTTTTAGGGTTTAGGGATTTAGGGATTTAGGGTTTAGGGTTTAGGGATTTAGGGCTTGGGTTTAGAGTCTAGGGTTTAGGGTTCAGGGGTTCCAGGGATAAATAGGAGCTACACAGGTATTATTTTTGAGCGGTTACCGTACTATAATTCAAGGGGACTTGTTAAGACTGTTTATCTTGTTATCGGTCTGTGGAACAACTTCGTGGTAGGTAAAGCCTAAAAACTTGTGGGGATATATGGTGTAGGTATATATATATACACATACTTTAGCATGCTCCAAACTGAAACCTCGAATTGCGTTGTTGTGCCCGGAAACTCACCAGCAATTTTGAAGAGGGCTTATCTTGAGCAAAACAAGAACGCTTGCCGCTTGCACTGGTCAAGCCCGCCTTCGTAGAATCGTAGTCTTAGTTGTCCAGCAAGTAGTCTTCGATGTGAATTACAGCCTCTGCATTAATCTCTATGTCCTCTAGCCCTAGGATGTTTGACAAGTAGGGCAAGGATGGCCAACCAGCAGCACCGTGGCATGGGATCTTGTTCTAGCGTTCAGCCAACATCTGTGAAGACAGCAGCATTACCAAAGGAGCCGCGGCATCATCGATATCCGGATTAAAATCCAGAAGTGGTGAGACTTGTCGCAACCGAAAAGAAGGATTACATTCAAAGGCCCAAAGCGCCGTGGATGTCCAGACTTCTGAACCTCAGCAGAGGGAGTAATCGTAGTGTTTAATTGCAGTCAAGGGTTCCGCACGTCACCATATCAGTTCTTTTCATAATGCTCTTCTGCAGTTTGCCCCAAGAAAACGAGCATCATGAATATTTTGATTTCTTTCAAAGGCCTAAGCTGCTACCACCGCCAGCACCAAGATCACCAGCAGCAGCAGAACCACCGCCATCAGCACCACCTGCAATCCCTGAAACGCCTACACCTTCCACGCCACCTATACTTACTACCTCCTCCTACTACTGGCAGTAGCACCACCACCGAAGCCACCACCACTGCAAATAATGCTAAGACCCATTGTATTAGAATAGCGACTCACTGACATGTCCTTGTAGCCACCTCACACGTAACAGTACACTGACTTCTTTCCTCACATGAAGTCGAAGCCCTATTCCAGATGCCCAGGCCCCTACAATCCCCCCAGATTGTCTTACTGCTTCTTAGTAGGGAACAAGGGAATCTAGTCTCTATTTCATCCCCATATAATCCCCATCCAGTACATTCCCGTACTCCCTACGAAGAACCAATAAGTCATTGCAGTAATATATATATATATATATGTATATATACAGTGTATATATATATATGTTCCCTATAATCATTGAGTAGTTTCCATTGTCTTTTCCATTATCCCCATATAGTCTCTTATTCCCTAGCTATATAACTCCAAAATATTCCCATCTTCCCTACTAACCCTAAATCCTTAACCCAAAATCATATATATATATATACATATATATATATATGTATATGTGTATATATATATATATTAGTCCTTACTCGGGCAGTAAGTTGTGGCTGGGCCTCCAGGCGTTGCGCTACCTCTCCCGGGCTTCTACAAGCTGCTGATCAGGCCGCCGAGTTGTTCTGAACTTTGCGATGGTAGAGGGGTTTAGGGTTCAGGATTTGGGGTTCAGGATTAAGGGTTTAGGGTTCAGGATTTAGGGTTCAGGATTTAGGGTTTAGGGTTCAGGGTTTAGAGTTTAGCGTTTTGTAGGATCTAGGGGCTTACGGTTTAGGGTCAGGTTTAGGGTTTAGGATGATACTGTAGACATTTGAGGATCCCGAATACAATCCAATAGTATGATTCTAGCTTCCTTGTATATATGTGTGGTATAGGGTATCTCAAATAGTCCTGGAAAATATACTGGCAGTGATTTAGGCCCTTGTACTAGCCTCAGCTTTAGGGCCTGAGCGTGGGTCGTATCCATTTGTGTGTTCGAAACATCAAAGCGGGGGACGTATAGGGCTTAAATAGGGGTTATACCGGGATAGTAGCCTCAAAAATGGAGAATCACATGGAAAAGACAATGAAAAATTAACTGGAAACTGAGTTTATATGGGGGTGTAGAAGGTTTATACTATACGAGTTACTGTCAAGATTAGGCTCACCAGGGGGCCGTTGAAGGTGGACATAGGCCCCGCGTAGGTAGTTTACAATAGTCCCCAATGTTTTCCCTCATTAATAGGAAGCCATGTCCGTCATTGTATGGAAACATTGACTGTGGCTCACATGAGCTTGGGACGAAGACTCGTCATTGCGGTTTATAATTGACAAGATTTCGGCATGTGCCAGATCATGGGAAACGATAAGAGGTTGGAACAACGCTAGCGTAGTAGCTTATATAGTTGGAGGGGTAAACGATAAGAGTAAATCAAGGGATAACGACAGGAGACAGGCATCTGGATTAGTAGGGCCACTTACACACCAGTGAAGTGGTTCGCCGTGTTCAGTCATGCGTGCGGATGCTTGTGTTTAAGAGTTGTTGATGCCTTTGGACACACGGGAGTTAGGATATCGTTGATCTGTTTTCGGAAGCTGGTAAAGCTGCGCACTGCAATTGTACTACTCAAGCTTACGAGCTTACGGTGCATCATCTGCTTCTTCATCAAGAGCGAATTCCCAAGAGCGGAGTAATATAAAGGCGGTGGCAGGAGCGGCGGTAGAGGGTGGATATTGGTAGTATTGTGGTAGCAGCACTAGTACTTCAAAAGGGGGGCTGGATGATGGTAGTAGCAGCAGGAGCAGTAGTAACGGCATCGGAAGTAGAAAGAGGATCCATCCAGGTAGATGCCTTCTCCGACAGTCGATCTGCAGAACGCAGAAATCTGAAGAAGATCCCAGAGTGCACAACCGCAATTTCTACACCAAATATTCTATTCGGAGTAGTACTACCGCTATAGTTCATTCTTCCTTTCTTTCCCACTTTCAATACAATGAGTTTTTTCTAGTTGTTCTCCCTGGATTGTGGCTAACATTTAATCCGCACCTGGTGCTTGTCTTGCCGCTTGGAGCGGTCGGCTCCCATCATGGCTGCAGGAGCTGTTTCCCTTTAAGGCGTTATGTAGGGCTGTACAGGGAGATACAGGGAGATGCGAGGGTATATAGAATTTGTCCATTTTGGGAGTCTCTATACTCTGAAGGACAGGGTTGGATTCACATGTTTTCGGTGAGGAAGTGGGTGGACAACGCGGGGGGATGAGGGGTGCAAAACCTTGAAAGGTATCAGTCAAAAACAAGTCGGGGTCAAGGTCCTCTAAGCATGCTGGACCTGGACCCCAGAGGGAATGTGAACAATACTACTGTTAATGTATAAACAGATTCACAATTCTGTTTAATGTTGTGTTGGCCTTTACTTTCACTCTTCATTTCATTACTACTTGACTTATTAAAGTGTCAGATGGTTGGCGAAAAGAGAGATCAGGGGGAGCTCGGGGCTGTTGGGATATGTTGCAGGCAACGGTGAGGCATTTTGCTGGGGATTACCAGGGAATATCGGAATACATGGAGGGCTTAGGTCTAGTGGGGAACAAGTGAATACATTGTATAGGGATTATCTAGGAATTAGGTTCCTTTCTTCCCTACTAAGCACCAGTGGGGACCAACCTATGTGCATCTCTGTCACAGCCTTGTGGAAGGTGTGCAGATTCGACAAAGGACCTGCAGCCGACGGGTCGCATCAGGCTAGTGCATGGTTTAGGGTATAGGGTTTAGGGGCAATTCAGGGCTTCGGGAACCCTAAGCCATAAACTCAAAAGCAATGAATGCTCCACTGTGCCGTTATATAATGAAGCACCACGTGGCAACTTCGAGGAGACTGCGCGCTACAAAGTGGCCTTTTCTCAAGACTATAGGTTCCCTTTGTTTTGTCCTTATATCGGGCAATATAGGGGATTATACAGGAATAATGGACAAGAAAACGGAAACTACTATTTAAGGTTTAGGGCTTAGTCCCCCTTACGTAGATAGAATATGGGGATCTTATTATAATATACCCAAAGCCATATTCTATCTACTTCAGGGGGACTATATAGGGCCAGGGTTTGGGAATGCCTTTAAGGCTAGGGATTGAATCTAGTGTGTACGGAATAACTCTGTCTCAATACACTTGCAGATGAGGAAGGGACTTTATCTTTTGCGAACTGGGAAAATCACTCCAAGAAACTCAGCGAGGGATGAGGACACAATCCTAGGCCCCAAGTCCTGAACGCTTGGGACTTGACATCCACCCAGGCAAACGAAATCTACCAATCCCTACACTCTGGGCCTCTTGCCACATACAGGCCACACGGACAACAAAATTCGCAACTATCTACTACGTAGCCTGAGTTCGACTTCCAGTGTGCAACGGGATCCCATCTCTAGCGCAACCCTCAATGTCTCACTTGTATACACGCGGAAGTTAGCAACCGCCTTTCCAATCGGAAGCCACGCATGCGCGCTGTACAAGCGCCGCGCAACGCTAGTTTCTTCAGCGGAAGTTGTGTGTAGGCGCTGCAGGGCAGGATGAGGTTCAGGATGTACCAGTTCTAAAAGATAGGGTTTAATTAAGGTTTAGGAATAAGGGTGACCTCCATTTTTGGAAGGCTAACTTGTGGTTTAAACGCTTCAGGGACTGGAGGAATGCCTTCTCGGGGTCGTTACAAGGATAAATGTAGGGGGTATATTTGCGGTGTCTACTGACAACAGGTTAGTACCAATTGCTTGCAGAAGTTCTAATTGGTTAGAACACTTCAAGGCGAGTAAGTTGTGCTGCTTTGTGGGAAGTCTCTGTGGGCATGGGTGGACGTGGCAACACCGCAGTCGGCTTCCCCCATCCACTCTGGCAACACATCTTCTCCATGAACGGATGTTCCCGCTGTTTGGGAAAGGGAGACTTACTACTGGTTAACGGGCTTCTTATCATAAAGGCACCTATTGTCAGCTCTATGAGAGAGACTGGACTACTCCTTGTCTGCATCAACTTCTTGATGCAATGGAGCCTGAATCATCACCTGCCAAACATCAGGTTGAGATGCAGCGGGTGGTTGTCAGGACCTAATTGGCGGTTGAAGACTCAGTGACCGAAGCAAGCATGATTGTAGCGCAGTTCATCATCCCACACTTCGAAACCAAGGCCGCCCAGAAGACAAGACAAGAACTTGTACGCAACATCCATTGTTTTCTTGATTGTCTTGTTCGTTCGATTCGCCAGTAGCTACTCAGGTAACTAAACCCCCAAATCGCATGAAAGCACGAAAGCCCTACTTGGCCTGGTCTGTCAGAGACCGCTGTGGGAAGTGCACTGTGTCCTTAGCAGCAGGACAGGTGGGAACCAACTTATAACCTCTTGTCTATAATCATGAATTGGCTACTGTCCCCACCCAGTAGCAGTCTATATTAGGGGTCCTACTGAGGACAATATATATCCATATTAAAATTATTATCCAACTGTTACTGATGGGGGGCAGTACCCAAATTATGAACCTTGAACCCTACACCCGCGATGAATAGTAACTGGTTACTGCGAACATAAACTATGATGTTTGCCTTGATGTACCAACTTGGAAAGCCGGGTTGCAGAGGTGTTTTAGGAAAGTCAGCAGTCATGATTAGGGTTTAGGGTTTAGGGTTTAGAGTTTAGGGATTAGGGTTCAGGAATCATGAGGGCTGACTGCGCCCGACCTACTCAGACTGAAAATATGTCAGGTCCCAGTCGTAAGGGAGAACATGATGTCAACACGAACACGGAGATGAACTTTACAAATCCAGGTGGGTTTTATCCCCATATATCATATAACTTCAAATATACTATATTTCCTGATTCCCTACTAGCCCTAAATCCTCAACCCTAAACCCTATACCCCAGTAAGTATGGTTTGGGGCTAGGAGTGTTGGATTTGGAGCTTGAGGTCGGCAAGACCCTGACTGCCAGTCCTACACCCCCCATAGAACTCTCAGTCTAGGGTTTAGGGTTTAGGTCATCACATTTCAGGGTTTCCTAAATTTAGGGCTCCTTGTTTGGCTTCCCATTATAAGGATTATAGTATTTAGGGGTCTATACTGGGGCCGCCTATTAATGGAAAGTATCATTTGCAAGCATGCCTGCACTTGCCTGCAGATACTCCCATGAACCCAAGGGATCTAAGTATACACAACAATACCTACATTGGGCCCTGGGCCCTGAAGACTATAAGTATCACCAACATTTGCCTTTTTGGGATCCCTATACACCCCCATACGCACCTAGTTTCCATTGAATGTTCCATTCGTTTTCCTTTTTTGATTCTCCATTATTAGGGTCATACTCTGGGCTATTGGGATCCCGAGGGTATCTAAACCCTGAACCCTAATGGGTACCAGAGTATCCCCCAAATAGAATACTCCACATATAACCCAAATATAGTCCCAGTTTCCATTTCATTTTCCATTTTCTTTTCCATTTGATTCTCCATTATAGGGTATCTAAACCCTTAATCCCTCAAGCATTCTTGCGCCATCCCGGAGCCGCTAGACAGGGAGCCCCACACATGTGACTCAGGCAAACCTCCTTTGCTAGGCCATGGCCGTCAACTGTGCAAAAAAGAAAGTACCACAGACCCCTGTGCTTCATAAGCTGTCCTGAAACCTGCATGATTCAGTGATGCTCCATGCATGCGTATGAAGACACTTACATAAAGGAAACCCGTTGAAACGAATGAGCCTTTCTCTGATTCTCAGGCTAGTTGACACCTATGTACGGCACGCGCGGATGGCACTGACACTTCGAATCCAGCCAGAAATCTCTCCGTCGGGGTGATAAGCCTCCTATATAACGAATCCGAGATTCAGCCATTCTCTAGCAGCCCGATATGGGTTTAGGGGTTTAGGGGTTTAGGGGTTTAGGGGTTTAGGGGTTTACGGGTTTAGGGGTTTAGGGTCTCTGGATCCAGGGTTTCGGGTTTCGGGGTTTAGGGTTCGGGGTTTAGGGGCTCAAGGCTTAGAGGTTTAGGGGTTTATGGGTTTGGGGGCTTTGGGTTTAGAAGTTTGGGCTCTGTGGGGTTTATGAGTTTATGGGTCTAGGAGTTTAGGGGTCTATGGGTTTAGGGTTCATGGGTTTAGGCTTTAGGGATTTAGGGTTTGGGAGTTTAGGGTTTATGGATTTAGAGTTCAGGGGTTAATAGAGTTCAGCGGTTTTGGCTTAATTAGGGTTTATGGGTTTTGGGTTCGGGGGTTTAGGGTTGCAATCTCCATCCTCTCCCAATAATCCCGTGGCCTTCCAGGGGTGTCTGAGTTCTCTATGCTAGAGTTTTTTGGAAACGGATATGCCTGTCCTTTTACCGATCCCTGTTACCAGCAACGCTATTGCACGTGTTACGGAGAGGGCTGTGCACAGTGAAACACTGATTGTGACAACTGCCCATATGCGGTCTTGCTTCCACAGATGCCCTTGGCATTGAAGGCACAGCGGGGGTGGCCTGGAAAAAAAACTTAGATGAACATGCACGAGATATGGGGGCTTTGCCAGACTTGGGGCCCTCAAGCACTTTAGGGGCGGGGTTGTGAAGGATTCCAGGGGGGTCCCCATGAAGGAGCCTTCAAACAACATACAGTAATTCCCATATGAGCTACAGTCAAGTCTTTCCCCATATAATTGATGGAGATGGGTTCCTTATTAGGGAGCTTATTAGGGACTAATATACTAAACTACAAAACCCCTACGTCCACTCTTCATGTCCCTTGGTAAGGCTAATATTTACAGTAGCTCATATTTTGAGGGCTCAGGGTTAACACGGGCACTTGCTTCAGGAACAGGGAGTTCGAGTTCGTAAGGAGGCTTATAAGGCTCACATGAAGGTTGGTGGAAGCAAGAATGAATGCGAAATATGTACTGAGTAAAGAAAGACAAGTGCATATATATATATATACTTATTTATTTAGATGGAATGTGTTACTCCCTGGAGGCCCATTTTCTCGCGTGAAAGTAATGCTTTTTGATGATTCTTAATCGTTTTCATACCGAAATCTGGTTCCTTACAAATTGGAATAAACTTACCACATAAGCGTTATACTTTTATCAACTTACACATCCAAGAGGGCAATGGGCATGTGGAGATATGCGTGGCTGGTATCATGTATTCGCATATGTCTTCCTAAAGACGATCCAGCAGAATATGGCTTCTCAGTTAAATGGATGACCGCCTTCCCCAAAACTGCGACATTCGTTGAGCCCTGCGCCGCTGACCTTGATCTGTACTAAGATCCTCTTTGCATCCTCTCACTAGAAATGAGATAAGAGTACCTTTGATACTTTCCACCATGCACATTGGGATCCTACGAAAATTCTTACCATGTGGCGACCGTCTCCATCGCTTAAGAAGGTGACTCCCCTGCCATCCACATTCCTATTCTTTGAATTCCTTGTACTCTAAGCTAAGCTTATACTCAGGGAGGCACATTTCCTGAATAAATGTGACCAGAAGTTAGCAACTAATCAGAACATTGAATCTACGGGAGACCGCGGGAATGTTACACATAAGGGGCTTGCATATAAAGGAAGCCTGGGACTTGAGAAGTCGGATATAAGCTTACAGCGTATTCGCCTCCATATGGAAGAGAACTCAAGTTCCTTCTGATTCCATTGAGGTTCTATGGGTATAAATATATATGCATATACACAGATACTTTTGGTTGTTCAGAGAAAATTTCGCAGAATTGTCTTTCTTCGGCCTAGCCTGAAGCCATGACACTCAACCTTGGATCATCACGACCGAACCCCCAGCATCCGCAATCGGGCAACGTGGGGTGTTAGAGCTTGAAGGTTCAGGATCAAGCCCTGAACTGCCCCTAAGCGGTACGCACTCGTATCATCCCCGTGAACCCTTAACTCAAGACCCCAAACCTTGTCATCCAAAACCCCCAACCTGCTTTCTTATTGGAAGAGTTTCAGTTATCGCAACTCCATATTCCTTCTTGGGCTTTAAACTTAGACCCTCAATCCCCGACCTGGTTTGCAAGCGGCCACATCGGACAGTATAGAGTCTCCTCAGCAGCCGATTTGGGATTTAGGGCGTTTGGCTGTTCCTAGAGATCCAAACAGCCCAATGTAGGTAATATCTATTTACTTTAGGGGGCCAATGTGGGTATTATTTGTATACTTGGATTTGCAGGGTTTTGTAGCGGCTCATAAGGTTGAAGGACTGAGGGTTTGGGATCTGCAGGTCTAGGCTATAAGGATTAAGCTCATGCTATGCAAGCTGTAAAAATATCTTCCTACCAGGATATAGGAGTTTCCCACAATTAGGGGTATCGTTTTGGTGGCCCCATCATAAGAAGAATTATCATATTTTTTTGGGGGGGGGGGAGGGGGGGTCTATATTAAGGTCCTTTTTTTGGGAAACTGCCGTATGGAAAAAATCATGCAGTGGGGCGCAACTGCAACATCAACATGCACAAGCACGCAAGCGAACACCAATAAGCGGTTTCGGCACAGCTGGCCCTTTTCGATTACAACTTCACACGCGTGGAGTACTTGGAGGGCCATGGGGACTTAGTAAATAGGTTTATGGGGATGACTGAGGTTATAATGGAAAAGAACATGGAAACGACTATAGACTATTGAAGGTTTAGGGTTTAGGGTCATGGGGACTTAGTAATTACATAGGCTAATAATGGGGATAACTGGGGTTTATTATATGGCTTATAGGGGTTACTAACCTTCTTACCAAGTCCCCATGACCGTCCAAGTATCCTCACAATATCCTAGACGCTCCTTCAAACCTGGTTTGGACAGCCTCAGCACTCAAAGCCTTTCTACTTCTACACATACTTGAGTTTTTCAACATTTCCTTCAGACAAAAACTTCCTCATGTCTAATTCACAAGCATCACAGGAGTGATTCGGGTACTCCCATGTCGAGAAATTCCAATAATCGCGTAGGTGCCTTCTGGGGGGACTCCCTGATTCC
Organism: Symbiodinium pilosum; assembly: GCA_905231905.1. NCBI lineage: Eukaryota > Dinophyceae > Suessiales > Symbiodiniaceae > Symbiodinium > Symbiodinium pilosum. Next base: position 4,320 of record CAJNIZ010003095.1, on the reverse strand, counting down.
AGCCGTGTTGCCGAGCATGGAGTTCGAGCAGGCACTGTGGTGCAAGGCGTTGCCTTACAAAGGGGAACTTGCTAGGAATTACATACGCGGGGACTTCGCAAGGAGTTGAATAATGGGATAACTTGAATCAGTGCAAAGCTTAAGGGGGGTAAATGTATTCTTACAAAGTCTCCCCTCCTTCACCACACATGTGGGGTTCCGGACTTGGGCTTGAGGGCTTCCGACATTTGTAGGCCCAGTTCTTGCGTGCTGCTCTGCCATCATCAGGACCACAAGCTTTTGAGGATGTACAGCAAATCTTGAGTCTGAGAAACCCTGACATTGGCATGCTAAGTGCTTGCTTAATTAAGCCTCCTGTGGTGTGTGAAATTTCAAAAAGCGCACTAGGCGTAGTGAAAATGCTCCTTGGGTTCTAGTAGGCAAGATCGAGAAGCTCTTCAAATTTGTCCGTCCTTTAGGTTTTTGAATTGCGACGGAGCAGAAACATCTGGTTTGAAAATTGCCGCTGCTGCTTCCAAGGCTGTATGGTTACCTGGAAAGAAACACAGCCATGGCACCGAACACCAGTCATAGGAGGCCCGAAGAAAAAAAAACGGTCCGGAAGTGTTGAGTTCTACACTCCCGGTGGCAAACATGCAAGTGTAAACAAGGCCTGAACCCTGGACCTGGTGGTTTCCGAGGTTGGGGTTTACTTGGAAGGTCATGGGGACGTAATAAGTAAGTTAATGGCCCCCATAACCCATATAACAACCCCAATTATCCCCATTATTAACCTACTTACCAAGTCCCCGTGACCCTAAACCCGAAATTGTATACAGTAGCTTCCATTTTTCCATTAGAATATATTAACCTACTTACTAAGTCCCCATGACCCTCCCAAGTAGGGTTGGGGGATTAAGTGAAATCGCACAGAGCCGTGCTTCAAAGCAAAACCCCTTTAAGCCTCGAACCCTGAGCGAAAAGTGCAACAAGCTCATCTTGCTTGCGACGGCACACAAGAATTCTTCAACTGAAAGCCGTAAGAACCAAATTCCTAATCGGAATCCATATTAACCCGCAGTTTCTGTTTCGCATTTCACTGTGTTTTCCACTCGCTTCTCCATCATTGAGTTTATACGAGCTATGGTCTGAACTCCAGGTATCCCCCTTAATAACCCCTGTCCTATAGTAGTTCCTTGCATAATCCCCTAAATAGCCCCCTTTAAGGAGTTTAGATCAACAAAAACATATAACCACCCTCGAATAATCCCTATATAACCCCCTTTAAGGTGTTTAGATTTTGTATCATATGCGTAACCAAAGCCGCTTTGATTCAAATCCCGGCGGCCGAGCATGGTGCCGGAGCTGGAACTGTGGCACATGGTACGGCCTCGCGCGATATCAAGGAACTGTTGCCCTTATCCAGAGGGTCCAAGTACCCAATGATGTGGTACTTGGGCTTAGGGTAATCATGATTAACTATAGTACAGGTTTGGGACAAGTATATGATTACTTGGACCCTTAGGGTAAGGGTGCAAGTGCCCAAATATTACCTTATAGAAATCCGAAGTTGACGAATAATGCCCCTAAACCCTAAACCCTAAACCCTAAACCCTAAACCCTAAACCCTAAACCCTACAAAACGACACCTGCCTTTGTTTGGATCCCTAGGATTAGGGTGTTAGGTACCAAGAGCCTTTGAGATGAACCATGGGGTTTAGGGTTTAGGGTTTAGGATTTAGGGTTTAGGGTTTAGGGTTTTAGGGTTTGGGGAACCCCATTATTGGGGTTCCTGGGGTCGTAGGGCCTCTTACATATCAATGCTGCCAAAAGAGACTCAACAAATATCATAATTAATATACTTTCAACGTTATTACAAGGACCCCCCAACAAAAACATGGAAGCCCTACACCCTCAGAGCTTTGTGTAACTCGATGTATCCCCATATAACCGTAACCCATGTGATTAACTCCTTTAGAGTGGCTCCTTGATATAGTGTTTTTTGTATAGAGGTTTTTCTGGAAAGTAGGCGATGAAGCATATCATTGAATGCGTGCATGCATGACAAGGAACTTATACAGGGATATACGGGGTTATATTGGGATACTGGACAAGAGAATGGAAAGTACTGGCTCGAGTTTAGGGATGTGGACAGCTCTTGAATGCCTAGCTTTTTATTTTTAGAGGTATGATATACGCTCCATGAACCCTGAAGCATCGAAAGATTCTCCGGCTTTTTGCGCTACAGCCCTGAGCAAACACCAAAAACTCACTAAAAACTCGTCCCCCCCATCTATATTTCTATTATCATGTTGGTTTGCGCCAGAGGGCCCACATGTGCTGGGGAGTAAAGTCATTGGACGCAAGGCATCCCGGAAGACGAGAAAGAACCACCTTAGGGTTTAGGGTTCCTAGCAGCGCTCTCACTTCTAAGCCTCTGTTTTCAAGACTGCTCTCTGGGGTACTCTAAGCCGTGAACCTTGTTAACCCAAACCCTAGATTCTAAGACCAGCCTAAATCCTCAATGGATCGTGGGTAGTAAGTAATTCCTTGCTACAACACTCGAACTAAGCCCAAAAAAGACTTACAAAGTAGCAAAGAAGCCTCTAAACCCTCAACCTTAAACCCCAGATCCTCTAAACCCTAAGCCCTAAATCCTGTAAAAACCTTTTATTCCTAAACCCTAAGCCTAAACCCTAAATCGTAACTTCTATAAACCTTCAACCCTAAACCCTTCAAAACTTCAAGTAGCATGTACGCCTCGATGCGCACCGAGGCCAGGCTGGTACGAAGAAGCGCCTGAATCACATACTGAGCTCTACCTGGACCTTAGGGTTTAGGGTTTGTTGCGTTTAGGGTTTTGAGGTTGAGGGTTTGCAGGGCTTAAGTTTAAGGCTTAGGGTCTTAAGGTTTAGGGCTGATAGGGTCTAGGGTTGCAAGGGTTAAGGGTTTAGGGCCCAAATACCCGTAACAATGGCCTAAATACCCATCATGTTGGGGTTTAGGGCCATGATTTGGGGTATTTTGGGAGGTACAGGAACGTCTACTTCCGGATTCATGGATCGTTGCCGCGTTTAGGCTTTAAGTTTCAGGATTCCAGGATTTAGGGGGTGCATAGGGCTTAGAATTTCCACATCTGAGCTTGCAACTATTGTTCTTCTACATATAACCCTGGCTCTAACAACCCATGAACATGAAAGTATTGTTGTTGAAAGGTCTTGCGTTGAGGGTCCCAGCGGAGACCCCAAGAGAGACCTTTAACCTTTGGGGGCCATCAGAAATACAAAGCTGAATCACGGTTTCAACCCGATGTTGGAGTCTGCAGATGCAACACATGGGGCTGTAGAAGTTCTAGAATACACACCCACGCCCAGTTGTTCAGCAATCCCTGGAAGGGCAGGAAATAAGCTCCTCAGGATGAACGTAAGAAATGTACCTTGGTTAATATGGACCCCCAAAAAAGTTCAGGGTTTAGGGTATTGAGTTTTGGGTACCCCCTCATATACCTGAATGAAAGCTATGCAGGGACTGGAAGCGAAATGTTGTTAAAAACTGATGGATGGGAACCGAGCATGAGCGGGGGCCCAAAGCAAAAATCCCCAAAAGTCCCGACTGTTGAGCCAGAGGGGCTTGGTAAGTGGACTTAGAACTCGAATGAGGCAGCCTTATTTAAAAATCCCAGGTATCTCCCTTAACCTACTTATTAAGTCCGCCTTGACCTCCAATTATACCCCCCTACACTCCTTGCACAACATCAGACTTTGGGATGCATCATAATAGAGCTATAAGGCTTAAGGCACTTCAGGCATTCAATAAGGCTGGCAGCTATTCCAGCTTCTGAAATGAACGCACTGAAAAAACACTAAACCCTCAACCCTGACCACCTAAGCCTAAGGGTCCAAGTACCTAATAATCATATACTTGCCCAAAACCTGCACTATAATTACTATTACCCAAGCCCCCAAGTACCCAGTTATTGGGTATATGGACCCTCTGGGTAAGTAAACCCAAACCCTAAACCCTAAACCCTATAGCCCTGAACTCCTTGCAGTCCCAGGGCGGCTTCAGAACGAAGCTCCTGGAGTTCCTGTGCCAAGTTCAAAGCCTGGCAGCACTGTCTGAAGGCCTACAAACCTTGGGTACTGCCCCCACCCTGTAACAGTCTAAATTAGGGGTCCTATGAAGGGCTATATAGAACCATATTAGAATTAGAGAGTGTAACGCATTGCGGGCCCCATATTTTACAGCAAAAAGTGCATTTTCAAGTGATTTTATATGGTTAGCAGCAAGAAAGCTACGATTATCATCCATCATACCAAAATACTAAGGTATGCATGGTAT
>CAJNIZ010003094.1:7500-24402 GCA_905231905.1 Symbiodinium pilosum | reverse complement strand
CTGCGCCCAGGGGCGGGCAACGCAGGCAGCACATTTTCTTGGGTTCCCTCCCAAAACACCCAAAATGACCACATCTGGCCCAAACCCAGGTTCTCGGGCCCAGATGGGCCTCGGAGGCTAGTTCTCAAAACGGTCCGTGCTCATGATGGATCAATTCCGCAGCGTGGGGATTCGCTTCAAAAATTCATGTGAATCTTGGAAGGGGGTCCGGGGAGGCCCCTTGGAGGAGGTCCAATGATGCAGGGTCGGCGGCACTGGCGTCTGCCCCATGGCAAAGCCAGGGCCATGGCCTGCGGCAGCAACCCCAGGGCGTTGCCCGATTGAATGGCGACCGCCAGTGCCGCCGACCCCAAGATGTGGCAGCAGCGTGGCCGCGCAAATCGCCGGGCCTTTATGCGCGGGCCCGACCAGAAGGTTGTACCGACCGAAATGTCGCTTGTTGCACAGTCGCTGTCCGTAATTAGTTCGCTTCTGTCCCTTAATATCCTTTACCAGTACGTGGTTCCTGCCAGCAGCAACAACGTACAGAAGCAAAGTTTTGGCACCCACAACTTTTATACCTATAAATGCCTGAGGGTCGGCCTATCCGTATAGAAGGATCGGGAGGGTCGGGAGTTCGGTGAGGAGTTGGGCTGTCCTTGGGCTCGCACTCAATACCCATACCTTGGGGGTACGCTCTAACACGTTTTCTTTATAATGAACTCACCCTGGTACATTGTACCCTCTCACCCTGGTATATTATACCCTCTTTCCCTGGTATATTATACCCTCTCACCCTGTGAATTACACCCTGTCACCTGGGTATATCATACCCTCTCACCCTGGTATGTTATACCCTCTTTCCCTGGTATATTATACCTTACCCTGTATATCAGCCTCTTTGCTTGTTCCAGGGGTTAGAGGGTCAGAAGCTATATATAAAATCTTGGGAGCTATATATAAATTCTGGAAGCTGTGTATAAACAAAAAGGTGCCCCCCAAAGATCAACACCGAGGATCCCGTTTTAACCCTGAGCCTTTCCAAACCAACCCCTCGTAGGAGAGCCTCTTCCCTTTGCCTCCTTGGACCGTAGCCTAGATCCCAGAACCGGGGCCTCAACCTGAACCTATCCCTAGAACCTCTGCCCTTTGCCTCATCGGACCTTGGCCTAAATCCCTGAACCGGGGCCTCAACACTCCTTAATTCCTGAACCCAACCTTAGAACCTGCGGACCTTAGCCTAAATCCCTGAACCCGGGCCTCAGCCCGAACTTTATTCCTGGACCTCACCTTAAACCCTGAATCGAACCTAACCTTACACCCAGCGCTTAAACTTAAGCCCCAAACCTCAACCCCAACCTTGCACCCTGAGCCCATACCTAAACCAGCTAGTGAAATCTTGCCTGTCAGGCGCAGCAGCGCGTGTCAAGGGTTGTTCGGAGGGAGCTCGAGAAGGGACCCCCAACCCCATTACCGATTACCGTATATAACGTATTATAACTTAACCCTTATGGAGAGGCCTTATATACCCCCTATATAACCAGGTACCATTCAGGGTCCCTCCTAAAGCCCCTAGAGCACTGGAAGGGAAGCTGAACTAAGATAAGGTAGGGTTGAAGTGGCAAGCCCTTCCCCCAACCCAATAATCCTAGACCCTAAACCTAAACCTTAAACCTGAACCGATTTGGATTTGGGTATGAGTCCGAATCCTGAAAATGTGCTGGAATCCACGCTGTCTGAGTCTGCTTTTTGGCTGGGCAGATTTCTGCAGGCTTTGATCCAAAATTGGACCGCAGGGTGGGGCAGGGTAGGCTAGCGCAAGTGGGGGTATGCTTTCAAAATGCCCCCAAACCCCTGATCCTAAAGTACCCTTTTACAGGCCCTGATCCCCAACCCGGGTCTACTAACCTACGCGCGCTTTAGCGCGCTTCGGCTCTGCGCCCTCATCTTGGGCTCGCTTCCTTGGCGGGAATTAGGGCGTAGGGTTTAGGGCAGTTTAGGGGGCTTAGTTTAGGGCTCGGTTTAGGGTTTGAAGGTTTAGTGGGACAAGAAGCCTAAGAGCCTAGCTACATAGTCGAGGTGGGGTGGTAGGGACTAGTAGTTAAGGAGATTGGCTCAGATTGACCCAAATAGGAATAGGAATCCTACCTACAGTCTATGGGGGTACGAAGAGAGCTTGAAATCATCGCAAAATGTGGGGTCCTTTGTTTGTTGCTGTTTCGAAAAGGCATCTGCTCATCACATGGTTCCTGGCATTTACTGAACCCCTGGCCCCTACTTGGAGGTTCATGGGTAGCGCAGCATATTACTGGTTACTTTTACTGCCCGGCTACTTGTTGGTGCAAACTGCCCATGAACCTCCAAGTATCCTGTACGAACCACTTCTATTGCAAGGGCAAGGGCTTCCGGAGGTCCGGAGGCTGCCCCAGTAAATTTCGGGTGAAACCGTGTTGCCCCAATACAGCCCCATTCACTACATGAAGGTGTAGTGTTGCCTAAAGATTCGCACGCTTCTACAAGGATGCGCGCCCCTGCTGTGTTCGGAGAGCTCTGCTCTCAACTCAACCCTCAACCCTAAACCCAAATAAAGTAAACCATAAACCCTCGACTCAAAAGCCCCAGAGCCTGTGAATCCCAAACAACTTGAAATAACCCAAAACCTAAACGCTAAAAATCCGGTAATCCGATTATTTTTTTCGTAAGCTGAACCCTGAAACAATCCCTACATGACCTATGCCGCCCTATGCCTATACAACCCTACTCTAGTCAGGGAAGCTCTGTTTAACTTCCAGTCTGAAACCCCAAATGCTGCTTTGTCGTTGGCAAAGCACTTGACAGCAGCAGCGCTTCCGTGTGCTTGGAATTTGGTGTACACAGCGCTCGAGAGATCCTTCGGGATGATGCCCAGCATGGTGGTGAAGTAAGTGCCCAGCTTTCTTGCTGAGGCAAGCTGGGTGGAGCTAGACTGGTAGACCATTGATGTCACCATGAGGGTCCCAACCACTTGGGACACTTCAGCACGCATCTCCTGAGAAAGGTTTGGGGAGTTATGGGCATGGGTCACGGGTTAATGGGCTATGAGTGGCGCCATTCTATGGGTCCGGCGCATGGGATACGGGATGAGTCATAAGTTTCCAACCTTTGCTTTGCTACGACCTATTGAACACCGAAGTCCTTGAGCACTCCCCTGACATGATACTAGATTTGATGGGTCCTGCGCTGCCAGCATGGTCTTGTGGGTGTCGTCGGCCAAGCTCTCACGTTCTTCAGTCTTGCTGGCACCCTTGAACCAACCAGACACGGCGCGTGAGAACTGCAGGTAGTGGTCGGTGTCAGAGCGAGCCGTCACCATACGCTTCACGTCGGTGTCCACATCCGAGCCGCCACTCAGCATCCACTCAACCGGACTCAACACCCACGCCGGCTGAGATGATGGGCCTCCACAAGGCAACCCTATATAGATAAATACCATACCGAAATACCGAAACCCTAAACCTTAACCACTACTAGTAGTAGTAGTAGTAGTAGGTGTTGTTGTTGTTGTTACAGTGTCAGTATTACAGTATTAGTATTACAGTATTAGTATTACAGTATTGCAGATTAAGCTAGTAGTGGCAGTAGTGGGCTTATTGATTTCTGCGGGAAATGCACCAGTACAATACAACTGTCAGTACCATGATTCGAAAACTTGGCCATGATTCGTAACTCTTGTACTGTACTTGTCACTTGTATTCACTCTGCAAAAAATGACAGACAACAAAGCAAGGCCTGTACTTTGTAAGAATCTTTGTGCCGCGTTTGCGCTCGCTCTTGGTCTCCTCGATGGCCTGGGTGATAGCTGCCCGGGTTGTCTTCTCAAAGTCCATGCGGAGCTGCGTCGCACTTGGCATGAACTTCTGGAGGAGAGTCTCGTTTAGTGCCCAAATCGTTGTCAACTTTTTGGCACTCGTTGTCAACTCCTGGTAGTGCTTGGCCTTGTCCTCGTCCCTGGAGGTCAGCGACCCAGCATCGGCCTTCTCCAAAAGTTCGCCCTGCCTGACTCTTGCCTGGCACTGCTGAAGGTGGGTAGGCATTTTGTTCTCCAAAGGGTGGAAGAACTTGGCCGCCTCTGTGGCCCCTTTCGTGCGTAGCAACTCCTCAACGATGTTCTCGACATGGCCAAAGAAGATCTCGCTGAACCGCTTTGTAGTCGCGATGCACTCTTGCATCCACTCCTTGCTAGGCACGTCCTCGTCCAGCCCTAAAGTGTAGTTGCACTGGGATGCGCAGCGCTCCAAGCAGCCATGCAAAGTGGCGCACGCCTTCAGCATGGCCTCATCGGCCACACCCTTGCCACTCTTCACCGGGGGGGCCTGCACATACTGCAGCAAGCCTCCAGCAATGTCAGACATCAAGTCGTTCTCGTCCTTGTTGTTCTGGAAAACTGCTGCTTCAACGTGACCTGCAAATTCAAGTGATTCAAGTGACTCAAAGGCGCAGATGACAACTGGCAGGCAAGGCAAGGTGACTAGTTAATTGAGGAACTCAACTCGGAAAAACTTGGGGGTACAGGCCTGCAACCATCACGTGACCAAGCAACGTCTCCACGTCAGGCGGAAAGCTTGTCAGGGAATCAGCAAACAAACTCTTGAGGGCCTCTGCAAGTCTTGCGCTGATTTGCACAAAGGCCAAGCCGCCCAGCATACCTTTAAGCTGATCTACCGCGGAAGACCCGTCTTCAACGTGCTTTCCTGCTGTGGGGTCTTCTGAAGCCTTACACGCGGACAACACGTCTTGACACCTACTGCATGCTCTCACCGCTTTGCGGATGGAGGCAGCGTCAGTGCCTTCCTCAGTGGAAGATATGAAACTGCGCAAAGCCGCCAACTGAGATTGCAGGCTCGCTGCCTGCTGCATCAAGCCTTGCTGATCAACCACTCGCTTGGACATCAGAATCACGCGCTGCCAGAGGTTCCTCAAAGCAGCCAACAAAACAAAAGGGTCCAATCAGTAGTATTCTCTTCCCTCCCAACTCCCAACGGATAATTGATATTGCGACAACCGGATTCTCTTCCCGAACTACGTTTGAGGCTCTGAAGATTATATTTTGCAGCCAGCGCAAGTGGATCATGGAATCAGACACTTGTCCTCAAAGGCCCAGCGCCTCGGAACATCAAATTCACCCGCGCTGACACTGGCAGTGTCACTGATGTCTGAAGCTCACTCAGCAAGGTTGGGTTGCTCGTGACCTCGTCATCACTCACCTTGGACGTCACGTGGGCACACGCCAAGAAGCGCTGCACATCCACCAGGATGCGATGCGTCAGACCGGTCCGCTTTAGCGGCGGATCTTGTTCCTCTTCTTCTTGCAGGGGCAAGTCCAGCGCAGTTGCGCTGGGGTCCTTGCCAAAGGACCTGATTGAAACGCAAGCTGCAACGCAAACTGAAATTCACATGGCCCAAAAAAGCGAGGTAAAGGAACAGGTAACAGGAACGGTATACTTTACGGGCGGTATTGGGAGTAAGCCCAAACTTAACCAACTCTACAATCGGGACCCTTTATAGCCCACCTTGCGAGCCCCCTGACAAACTTCCATTTTCAGACTCAAAGGAAACAAAATAAGAACTATAAATATGGCACGCAAAATGATGGCGCTTGGGAGCCCACAGTCTCAGTGTGGAAAAAAGGCCTTTCTAAGACGGAAACCAGCAATCTCTCACGGTAGCAACTTTTTTGAAGCTTGCCTGGCCTTGCTAACGAAGGGTTCCACAATTCCTTGGGGATGTCATTCAGCACCGTCTCCACGTCATTGGCAGATTTCATGTAACCCAGCCAGCTGTTAAACAAGTTTCCCTGGATACGAGTAAAATCATCTTGAGAGATCCCAGTGCTGGTCACATTCGCGCTCACAAGGCATAGGCCTTTCTGCTCAAAATCCTCAAGGCTGAGGAACATGAAGAAGGCTGCGGTGACATTTGCAATTTCGGCTTGTTCCTGCCATTGAAAAATATCATACAAACGCAGCCACTAAATTGTGAAAAAAAAAACTGTCTCTGTCTCATGTGATGTGACTAGACTACTGGAACACTGGACGCTACTCACCATGTAACTCCTTATGGACTACTGTGACAAAACAGCTTAGTTCAGGGGTACGCTAGAGGCTAAGGGTTTAGGTTTAGGGCTTATCGTTTCGGGTTGAGGGGCATTCACACCCTTGTGAACACACACTGACTCCGCCTGGATGATTTTGTTGCCAACGTCATGCAGGATGGCAGCCAAACACTCTGGCGAGAACGTTAAAGCGGTGTCCAGGATCTCCTGGCTCATTTCGAAGATCTTGTGGCCAACGAATTGCTCTCGAATTGCCTGCATTGTTGTCATTGCTGACTGCAGCTCGTTGATCCTGTGCCTCAAGTCTTGGAACTCTCCAGTGACGCGCAAACTTCCAAAGCTCTGGAAAGCTTTGCTTCAACGTCTTTCATCTTCACACTGCCATTCCACAGCTGCATGTGCGTGATGGCATTCAACGCGGCTAGCCGGGTATGGCCGTTGTCTGCAGTCTTGCCAGCTTTGGCTGCAGAAGCCTCCTTGCGCGCCGGTTTTGAAGCTTCCTTCTTCACCTTACTGCTTTGGCGCTGGCTTTGCTGCTAGCAGAGGCCTCGCCCCTCTGGGTGCCAAAATTTGCATCATCAACATCATCGTTGTCGGATGCTTCCTCTGGCATCTCCTCGTCGTCGCTGGCCTCTTCCTCCTTGATTTCGCCCAGAGCTCGCAATTCCTCTGCCTGCCATTGAAATTAGATCTACTGAGGGGATGGAATATCGCAAGGTCAATGAGTGAATTGAAAACAAATCCTTGCAGAGTCGCTCAAAAATGATTAGGACTAGGATCTGATAATTTTCTATGTGACCCAAAGCCCCGCCGCTTTAAACCCTAAACCCCGCCTTCGTGTTCGTGTCCATCTCAATCTTGAGGCCATCGCGCTGGAAGGCAGCTTCCATTTGCTGGCCTGACTCGTGTTCGTCCCGCTTCAACTTGTCAACACTCATTCGAGTGCCGACAAGAACCTTCTTCCTCGAAGTTTCAGGCAAGATGACTACCCCTTCCACGCCTCGTTCGTCCTGCCCAAAGCACAGCAGGACAAAACCAACGCATTCTCGTAACTTTAGACTTTAGTATATCTCAAGCAAACGCAACTGAGACAGCTGAAGTCCAAACAAGGCTCTCTTTGCAGCAGAAGTCCAGCCTCAGCTTCAAAAGGAAATCCGGTCCAGCCGATTTTAGTGTTAGGGCGATTTTTAGGGTTCGGGCTGAGTCCGCACAATGAAACAGTAGAACGGTAGTAGCATTAATGTAAATGTAACAAATAAAATATAACATGTATCTGAAAATTTCACGCAGCAGCCTTTTGAATCCAATTCTTCTTGGCAGCAGATGTCTTGTACTTCTTCTTCGCGTCTGCTGGCGCTTTCTGGAAAAAATATTCGTCAACGCTCAGCCAATCGCCCTCCTGCGCAAGCCGCGCCGCAAGATCTACAAAATTACGCAGCGTCACGCAATAACAATGTCAGTGCCACAGGCGACATGTAGCGAATCCCGAATCCCTATGAACTCGCGCCTGCTGGAAGTCCACATACTTGGACGTTTTCTTCTCTGTGTACATCTTGACGTCGATAGATTCATGGCGCGGTCTGGCCTTCGGATTGGCGCAAATAACCCGCACATGATTGCGACGAAGATTGGCGAACCTGAGTGGGCTTCATCCCATCTTACCCCTTCCCTTGCATCTAATAAATCTGTAATCTGTCTGAAAACCCTCAGTGTTTAGGGTTTAGGCTTAGGGTCGGTTTAGGGTTAAGGATTGAGGCCGTAAAGCCTAAACCCTAAACCCTACCGTGATCATCATCGTCATCGTCTTTACTCCTACACTAAGCAAACGACCAATTATTAACGCAAGCAAGGAGCTTGTCCTGCAGCGTTGGAACCAGGAACAACACTGCTAACAAATCCATGATCTTGAGTTTGTTGAAGGAGCCTCTTTTGACGTAGAAACACTTCAAGCAGATGTTGGAAGCATCATCCTTTGCAGGCTGAACTAGAAGGACGTGTCCCTCTGGAGCATCCTGCAGGGAATCCACGCAAATCAAAACTCATGTCAAAAACCCACACCAGAAACTTTGCTGCCCCTGTCCTTGTCTTGAGCCCCAAACTTCTGACTGCAGGCTCCACACGTTCCAGGGACTAATGCCGTAGACCAGTCAATAGTGGACGTGTCCAAGCCCAGCTTGGCCAGGTCAAGCTGCTCCTTCTGAGCAGGGACATCCTGCCCCTTCTCTGGGTCACTGCTTCTTTCTTTGGAGGCATGTGGCGATTTTGTCCAGGCGAGCCCCGTGCTCTGCCCTAGACACACAAACACACGCAGTGGCACTCACTGCTGTTGCTTGACAAAATGCCTAAATGATAATGTCTGAAGTTGGCACACACAAGCGAGCAACGGCAACCACGTCAGGGGTCAGCACCTCTAAACAACAAGAGCGCAACCCATGCATCCTCTTGCGCCCTTTCCTCTCGCATCATGCGCCAGCGGAAATCAGAACCACTGGGCAACACAGCAGGCCAGCAGACAATTTGCATTAGCTGCTGGCTGGGTGTCACTAAAATCGTAAGATCTGAAGCCCCTCAACACGAGCAACAAAATTGTCCAAGGATCCGAATCCTACATCCTACGGTAGGCCTTCGGGCCCGGAGCCCTGGGGCGCCCTGTCGTGCAATGATATGATGCTAGGGCTAGGGGATCACGGGTCCTGCTCTCGCGACCGTTCAAAACAAGAGTCGCTTCTGAGTCGGGCTCACTCGGAGCGGCTTCTTGCAAAGCCCACAACTCTTCGACGATCTCATTGATTGATGGCTTCAAGTCAAGGGCAGCCGCCCACTCTAGCTCAACCAGCCTTGCGAGGAGGTCGGCAGAGCAACTTGCGTGCAACACAACTCCGCCCTGCCACTCTGCGGAAATGGCTACACTGCCTACCTCAACCATGTTGCCACAGTGGCTGCGCAGCAACTCCTCTGTCGCTTTGAAGCACAACTCCAAAGATGCCATGCCCATGTCCACCATCTCAAAAGAGCTCGACGAGCCCGATATTGCTGAAGCGCCCTGGGTCATGTCAGCTGGAGTAGCCTCCACGTCTGGGCCACTGGCCGCCACAAGGGCCACCTTCTTCAAGTTCAGAAGGGGCTTCTCAGACTTGAGTGGCAACACAAAGCAAATCAGGGGAAAGATCACTGCAGCGGCAACCGGAACTGACCACGCGTCTCCTGGGCCCAAGTATTTGGGGAAAAAGTTCATGCTGATACTGATACTGTACTGACTCACCCGGCAGCCTGCAGCCCATCAATGTCAACTTGAGACTTGAAATGACGACGTCTACTGTCTACTAACTACTGATTACTTGTTGTGCCAGGAACACCCCCTACCTGTCCCTGCCTGCCAACTGGTTCAAGTCACTGTAGGTGAACTTATCCGCAAACTGCGTCAAGTTCAAGTAGTGCAGGTCGTATCCCTGGGCGGCCAACAGGTCCTTCAGAAAACATGATTTCCACAATAGGAATAAATAACAGGAGCTCCAACCGTGCCATGATTCATGATGTAATGTAATGATGTCAATGATTCTGATGTCTGACATCACAAAAGCATGCGGCATCGAGCAGTTTACATGCCCCTTGCTTTTGCTGTTGGGGATGCTGGCAAATGCGCATGTCACATCTTGTCCTTGTCATCTGTACATGAAATCTTGCTGGGCCGTAAGTTTTGGCCAAGAAATTTCTCCCAAGCTCAAGACCACGAGCGCTTGGCCAGTCATGAAAACGTGGTCCTAAACTGTTCAAAATCTTGCCCTCAGGCCATGCTGGACTTGGCTGTAGGCCTGTGTCAAGTACTAGATCAGGGAGTCCAGTGTGAAACGTAAAGTCTGGGTCTTGCGGCTGACCTCGTTAAGCATATTGCGCCCGTGCGCGAGTCCGTCATCCAGCTGCCTGAATCTTTGGTGCAAACGCGCTATCTCCTGCCTCATGGCTTGCAGCTCGCACTCCATGGCCAAAATTTTGGCTGAAAGAACATCCATCTCAACATGAAGTTGTCAGTTTGAGTCCAGCAGCTTCGGTTGGCTGAACTGTGACTGGCGCCGAGCCCTTGCAAGAGACCAAGACGAAAACACAGCAGCAGCGACGACGACGACAACAACAACAACAACAAAACCATAGCCGCAACAACCACAACAACAAGAAGCAGTGCTTGCCGTCACCCTCCAGTCCTCTGCAGAAAAAAACTCTTTGGATGCGAAGTCCCAGATCTTCGCGTGCTTCGTGACAGCAGACATGAACCCGTCCAGACCAATGTGGTGACGCGCAGCTGACCCTGATATGGCATCATGTAACAATCACACTGCAACTATTGCGGAATCTGACAATAACTTCGGCCACGCTCAGCATTGCTGCCGCCAAGCTGCTTGCCAAATCAGTGTTGCAAAAACGCGCAGCTGCATCGATACCCCGCGCCTTGCTCAGGGCACAGCGCGCTTTCAAAGAGCAGTGAACAGTGTGACAATTTGTCATAATGTATCCTGGCACAAAGACTGCCCACAATGTCAAAGCAGTGAAAGCAGCACTTAGAAATGCATGGGCTCATTACTGACTCACTACTAATTCCTTTTTATTTTAGCTTATTCATTAAAATGAAATTATCATTGTCATGGCCATGGCCCCAAACTGTCCGCAAATAGAGCCCAGACAGTGTAGTAAACCGAGCAGTTAAATTTTAACTGCTCGCAAAGACACCAAATAGACCTCACAAATAGACACCAAATACTAAAAACAGACCCCAATAATTACAATAGATCCACCTAGCGGCCATCTAATAATGGACCAAAGAAAACCACTGCGCCAAACTGACTGACATGATTTATCACCTTTCTGGCCTTACCTTGTTACCATTGTTCTGTTGTCATATGAAGTCAAGCAGATCGTATGCGGTAAATTAGGTAACGGTAAATTCAATACTAAATTAGAGGAAAAAGTTGTTGTATGTATGAACGAGACATGAGTCATGACTCATGAGGTAATGTTATCTCTTCAGTTTTAAGGTCACATCATATCATATCACTACAGTTATGATATGATGATGCTATTACTTTTACTCTTGCGGACTCTTGCGACTTGGTGAACTTATGATCATGAAATCATAAATCATAGAACATGAATCATGAACCACGAATCATGGTCGAGTATGATGTGATGTGGTGTGGATGATATGCTATGATAATACATGAATCATGAATTTAACTATATGATTATATGATGGTGATAAAGATATATGATATATGATATATGTTATATGATATGATATATGTTTTACATTTCCAAATCCTTTACAAAAAGCGGGAAGCGGCTGGAAGCGGTTCCGGACTATTTATTGACATGTGGCGGGAAGCGGTTTGAAGCGGTTCGAAGCTATTTATAACCGCCCCCTGGGCCAGGAACTATTTGAAGCTATTTGAAGCTATTTGAAACTATATGTGGTTTTGGGTTACATATAGCTGGAAGCGGCTTGAAGCGGTCTCCGACTATATATCGAGAAAAGGCTTCAAACGGCTGGAAGCGGTTCCGGACT
Source organism: Symbiodinium pilosum (assembly GCA_905231905.1). Classification (NCBI taxonomy): domain Eukaryota; class Dinophyceae; order Suessiales; family Symbiodiniaceae; genus Symbiodinium; species Symbiodinium pilosum. The sequence goes on along the minus strand of CAJNIZ010003094.1, from coordinate 12,778 downwards.
ATTTATAAACTTCGCTTGGCCAACTTTATCTTCGGATTTTATGAAAAATGTTTTTGATTCATTAAATTCTACAAGAATTCTATGTGCTCTGTTAAAATACAACTTATTGCCTTATTGCTACTTAACAATGAGCTGAAGTTGAAGAATGGACAGATATGGACAGCATTTGCGTCTACCCTGTGGTTCAGAATATGAATGATGAATCTGATTCGATGATTCAGTGCTGATGAATCGGAATCCGAATGATAAGCGGTTTTGCTTAAGCACCCGCCTTGAGGCCTTGAGGGTTATGGCCAAATTGACTGACTTGACTTGACTTGACTTTGATAACTTACCTGCAAATCAGGCAAGGCGCCTTGAGCACAGCGTGCTGAATCTCCAGGCTATCCTTCTCCCTTTTGTTGAAGCGGTCTGCTACCTCCTGGGATAGACTGCCCAAATAGGGGGAACACACCGCGCCCACGTTGCGCTTCAGATCGGCAATCTTCTGCGCCCCCATCGCGGAGATTCGTCCATCCTGGTAGGCCCCGAACGCGCCTAACCCGTCGCGAAACCGGAGCCCTGCTGTTCACCCAGAGTGCAAAGACTTCTCAGAAGCACAGAAGCTATATATAAATCTCAGAAGCTATATATAAAATTCAGAAGCTATATATAAACTGCCAACCGCTAGATGCGAAGATCCCCTCGTCACAGCCCCTCACCTGTCACACCCGTAACGACCCGGAGCCATCGACCCTGATCGGCCGTCGTCGCCCTCGTAGTTCGACCCTTGTGGAGGTTCTAGGCTACCATATCGGGCTTATGCAAATGCATCACCCAACCTTGCCCACTGCACTTGATACACCCCTATTCTGAACTATTCTCTTGGCCCGTTTACCTTGGCCACTGCCCCCACTTTTTAACAGTTTAAACTAGGGGGGCCTTAGGGGTCATAGAGTCATAGGGTCAGAGGGGTATATATACAAATAGACTATATCATACCCAACTGTTAAAGTGTGGGGGCAGTAGCAAAAGCTTACCGTTTACTGTTTACCGCCTCCTACCTGCCTGCCTGCCTCCTGTCGCACTGACAAAAGGACCATTCAACATTCCCACTATAATGGATTCACCGTCTCCTTGCACAGCCTCTGAAACCAACTAAGTGTCCCTCGAGGGATTTGGCGTGCGGGGGGCCAGCTCGAAAGCTTCCACGGTCTCACTGTTGTACTCCCTGATCTGCTGCATAGTGACACGAGGTGTCAGTCGAGCAGGCAAGTCCTGGGAGATGATTCTCTTCAGAACTTGCAAACCGTCATCATCGATCAGGTCCTCTCTGATCAATATGACATAGACCCGCTTCCGCGACTGCGGAAGCCCAAAATGGCTTGACCTTTCCAAGCAATACAGCTGCAAGTTGCAACAAAAACACCACGCTGCGTCTGAGCAAACTTGTCGTATCATAAAAAGGAAGGAATGCTGAAATCTAGTACAACATGTGGGAACAGGAAACATGCAATGGCTGCAATGGAGTCACTGCGCAGCACGCTGTCCAAGACCTTTAACTAACTGACACCCCGAACATTCCCAACAAGTTGCTCCAGAATGACCTTGTCCATCCGATACCCGTGAATGAGGCCTAAGCCAATCTCCTCCCCGTCGTTGAGGAGACAAGTTGTTATACGCAGAGGTGGCACGAATGAGAATGTGTTGCACGGTCTACTTACTTCACGCTGCGTGTCACATGTCTGAAACAGCAACAAAGTTGCACGGGCAGGGGTCACAAGAACTCTACTGCAAAGCAATATCATGCCTGCAGACGCATGATGCGGTTCTGCGCAATGATTGATGCAAGAACCACTGCAAAACAAACTAACTTAAGGCACGCACGCAGCTTGGTTTTCACCGACTGGCTTCCGGATTCTGCTCACGGAATTGAAGCGCGGTGCTGCAAAGAGAGTGGTGAAATGGACCACTTGAGTTAAGATCTTGCTGACCTTGCTAGTGCAGTGCGCTAGTCATTAGCCGTCTGTCTAAGCTACTGCTGCTGAGGACAGCGACTCTGGCATCTGGAGTTAGGGACCGGGTCGTTCTTGCTCATCTTGGCCCGCTCAAGATATTCGCAAAGGGGAGCAAGCTTGTCGCCCAAAGCATTAGCGGAAGGCCACTCCTGGGCAAGACACGATGGCCACTGCACACTTAAGTCAAAAATGGCTTCATACCCGCGGCACTCCCGTCACTGTTACCGAAGCTAGGCAGCGCGTGTGGGGTGACCCAAAGGCTGACGCACAACCCTAATCAAATCAAATACTTTCCTGGACTCGCAGGCCCACTTCTGCGCGTCTCGCCACTGCGTTTGTCAAAGCAAAATGCTCTGGAGACCTCTAGCGGCGCCGCTGCAGCGCTGTCAAAATTTCAGCAACAGCTTGGCACACTTCACTATTTACAGGGGCACTTTTGCTGCTGCTACTGGAAGCTTCTGAGCGCTTGCTGATTTCACTCAATCTTGTCAAGGCGCGCACTCGCAGCCCGGTCTGTTGGACATAGGAACCCACGCAAAACGCGTGAACCCATCCAGGAGGCCGGTTATTTGGAGTGGTGCCACGAAAAGCGGACGCTGCGTCTTGCAGCATAAACACACTGCTCGCCCTGTTGGGGCTACAGCGCCATCATCCAATCCAAGTTCCTTTGAGAAGAAGGATGATGTTCTTGAGCCAGGAGGAGGCTCGTTTGCACGGATAGTCTGCGCAACTTCCTCACGGAGCGCGTCCATCTCGTTCATTTCATTGGCAAGGCGCGCAAAGCCTTGCTCCTGGGCATGAGCTGTTGCTGAAACAGGAGCCATTGTCTCACTCTCCTCATGAACGTTGAGAGGGGCATCATTTGCGGCATCATTATCATCATCCTCGCCGCCATTTCCCTCCGAGCTGGATTCGCTTGCTGAGCCCATATCGGCTTCTGATTCTGTGTCCAAATCAATCACTGTCACTGTCTCCTTGGGAGCTTTCGGGCGCGCCGTCTTGGACTTGGCGGAAGCAACTTTGGCCTTTGCCTTTGCTTTGCACTTGCCAGGGTTCACCTTGCGCTTTCGCTTGGGCACTTGCAGCCCAAAGGGAAGCTCCGCTGCTGCAGCCCTTCTTTGGTCAGGCTGCTTCATATCACTTGCCAAGCGAAAAGTGCATAGCTTTTCATCCGGCGCGGCGTAAAGCTGACCATTCTCACGAAGGAAAGTCTGCAAACGCCAGGCCTCCACACTAATCTTGGAAGCTGCATTCCCTGCTGCCAGGAGGTCCAAGAAGAGCTGCCTTTCTGTTTTGATGACAAAAACCCCGTCGTTTGCCAGGATTTGCACTTCCCCGTCGAGAAACGAAACAGCCATCAGCATGTGAACGGAGGGCCGTTGCAGCACTGCCCCGAGCAGGAAGGTGAACGCGTCTGGGGAACTATCACTGGTGAACCAACATCCCGCTCAGAAAGCTGCTTCTTCAGCAATCTCTGCCAATGCTTTACAGTTGTAAAGGAAGGATGACACTTGCACAGGTCCGGCAAGCACTGGGCGCCAAGGTCATACATTGTCTCATCTTTCTGCGCAGGCAGTGGAGCGTGAATCGTGCTGTTCAGAAATTCAGAAATATCTTTGTCTGAGCTGACTACATCAATCAAGCTACTCTTCAGCGCTCCAAGTCCTTGGGTTCTCTGCAAGTGAAAGCGAAGGCTTAGGGATGAGGGTTTGGGGCCCAAGTTTGGGGCATTCCGCGTAGAGTATAATGATAAAGATCATGATTCATGATTAATTATAATTTTGGGGATCAACCCAGGCACTGTCTCCGAGCTGTGTCTCAAGCTGCCAAATAGGGTGTTCCTCATAGCTTGCCATGTTCAGGTCTAGGCGGCGCAAGGAGCGCTTCTTGGAGGCATTTCGCCAGGCTTCACTCCCCTCCGTGCGGCCAGCTTCTTTGTCCGCGGCAGAAGGCAGAGCCTGCTCTTCCAACTTGTCCAACACCTGCTGTTGATGAGCAGCTTCAACTTTGAAGGGCTCTTTCTCATCAGGTGTCATTGCTCTCCAAATCGTCCACCTCTGTCTTCTACTCCTGCGCGGTAAAAGTTTTACCCTCCATCTCATGCCGCTGAAAAGCGTTCCAGCCCGACAAAGCGCGAATGCCGCGCTTCTTTGCAGTCTCCAACCGAACAGCCTTCTCTCGCCCAGTCTCCCGCGTGGGCTTTGTACTGGCAACCTTGGGTTGAAGCTAAAAAGAAACTGACACTGAACTGACGCTGTTACAAGTACTGTACATTAGTATTTGGGCTTTACTTTACCAAACCTCACTACTGGCCTCAACAACATCTGCCCCAACCCACGCTTTACTCTCAGATAACGCCAGATAAGCAACCGAGATCTGCTGTCCATCTCATCCAAACATTCTGGTTGATCGCGGCTTTCAGGAATGACGATTCTGCTGCGGCGCGCTCGCCCAGAACATGGGCAGCACCCCGTCGGCTAACAAGCCATTGCACTTGTCCATGCTTGAGTTCTACACTGTCGGAACATAAAGGCGACCAAGTCGCAATGTCACTCAGAAGCTCTTGCGCTTGGCTTCGAGCAGCATCTTGTTCGACGGGCGATTTCAACGTCAGATCTGGAAACTGCCTCAGCAAAGCCGCAGTCAAAGAATGGTCGTGGCAGGAGTCACAGCATCGACCTCGGTGCTCAAGGTCTGCCCACGCACGAAGGAAATTTGGCGTATCCATGCCAACCAATGCAAACAGCGTAAACGGAGCTGAGGTGAACTCAAACTTCAGCCGTCTGTAAATGTCACTGCAAATCGCCACCATTGCGACCAATATGCGGTTGAGTCTTTCCGGCGTTGGCTCAAACCCCATGTCGAGAAGATCTCTCATGCCGCAGTCGAGCAGAGCAGCATAATCCATGAGAATTTTGTCTGACAGCCCTCCCGCCATGAATTCCAAAAATTGAGACTTGCTTTTCTGACAGAGAGCCTCAAAGTTCTTGGACGCCTTGGACAAATATTTCAACTCAGTCTGTGTTTTTGTGTGACTGAGCAAGTAATTGGTGCCATGTTCCAACGGCTGTGTCCAACAGTCCACAAGCATTGCAGATTGGGGAAAGTCCGGCTTGCTCACCTGGTTCAGAATCAACTTTTTGCGCACACTGTTCTGGGCTGTGTAGCTCGTGTCGGCGTCCAGTATGTTTGCAAGCAACTGCTCCGTGTCACGCGGTTCATGCTGCGCTTGGCCAGGCTCATTCATGAAAACGTCAACTAAATTCGTGACTTCAGCATCT
>CAJNIZ010003094.1:0-2500 GCA_905231905.1 Symbiodinium pilosum | reverse complement strand
CTGGCTTGGTCCAGAAAAGCTTGCGGACATCTTCTCGTCATTACACGCGGCTTGTCGGCTGCTATACTTGGCTTCTGGGGCCCTTCTGGGTTTATAAATAGCTTCTGGGATTTATATATAGCTTCTGGGATTTATATATAGCTTCTGGGATTTTATATATAGCTTCTGGTCTCCAAATGCCCAAAACAGAAACCAGCCAACAAAGAGGCTGATATACTCTTATACCCTCTCACCCTGTGAATTACGCCCTGTCACCCGGGTATATCATACCCTCTCACCCTGGTACATTATACCCTCTCGCCCTGGTGAAGTATACCTTCAACCCGGTAAATTATGCCCTCTCACCCTGGTATATTATACCCGCTCAACCTGGCATATTACACCCTCTCACCCTGGCATATCATACCCTCTCACCCTGGTATATTACACCCTCTCGCGCTGGTATATTATACCTTCTCACCCTGTGAATTATACCCTCTCACCCTGGTATATTATACCCTCTCACCCTGGTGAATTATACCCTCACCCAGGTAAATTATACCCTCTCACCCTGGTATATAGTACCCTCTTACTCTTGCAAATTGTACCCTTTCACCCAATCCCCGGTTGGGGGTATAATGGAAGACCTTTTAGGGTATAATGGAAGAGCGTTTGGAGTATAATGGAAGACTGTTTGGGGGTATAATGGAAGACTGATTGGGGGTATAATGGAAGACCATTTGGAGTATAATAGAAGACCGTTTGGGGGGATAATGGAAGACCGATTGGGGGTATAATGGAAGACCGTTCGGAGTATAATGGAAGACCGTTTGGGGGTATGATGCAAGACCGTTTGGGGGTGTAATTGACGACCGTTTAGGGTATAATAGAAGACTGTTTCGTGATGCTTGGTGTATACTTCAAGACCCTTGGGGGAATAATATAAGGCCAACAGACACCCCCTCAAAACGTGGTAGAGGATACCACCAACCCATACCTCAACATCCTTACCAAAATCCATATATATATATGTATATATATATATATACAGCTCGGAATTCGGTGAGGGTGGTGAGGACCGGAAATTCGGTGAGGATACCTACGCATCCCTACCAAAATCCATGAAGGGGCTGGGCTGTCCTTTGGTTGCATTAAATACCTAAACATCCCTACCAAAATCCAGATATACGGCTGAGGATTGAAGGTTGGAGTTCGGTGAGGGGTTGGGCTATCCTTGTGGGCTTGCATGAAATACCTAAGCATCTTGAACAAAATCCAGATATACGGCTCGAATGGGCGGGCGGTCGGGACCGGGAGGGTCAGGGAAGGTTGGGCTGTCCTTGGGTTCGCATCAAATACCTAAGCATCCCTACCAGGTACCTACCAAAATCCAAATATACGGCTCGAGTCGGCGGGCGGTGCAAAGGGTGAGGGGGGGTTGGGCTGTCTCTGGGCTCGCATAAAATACCTCAGCGTCCCTACCAAAATCCAGATTTACGGCTTGATCGGCGGACGGTGGGGGCTGGGAGGGTCGGGAAGGGTTGGGCTGTCCTTGGGCTCGCATTACAACCTTTCGCATCCTCCAGGTATAAGCAAATATGCGGCTCGAATCGGCGGGCGGGTTGGGCTGTTCTTGGGCTCGCATTACATACCTCAGCATCCCTACCAGGTACCTACCAAAATCCAAATATACGTCTCGAATCCGTGGGCGGTGGGTCAGGGAAGATTGGGCTGCCCTTGGGCTCGCATGAAGTACTGAGTCCAATGACAGCCTTTCCACCCCTTCCGCCCCCTCCGCCCTTCTCGCCCGCCGACCTTCCGGCTTTAATGTATTCTGGTTATGGTAGCAGCGCGCTTGCCGCACCCAGCACATATTCTGGTAGGAGTGGATATGTATTTCATGCTCCCACCCTTCTCGCTTGCCGACCCTCCGGTTTTACTGGATTCTGGTTCGACACTTTGGTTTCAATGGATTCCGGTAGGAGTGGATAAGTATTTAACGCGAGTCCAACGCCAGCCTCTGCATCCCTCCCACCCTTCTCGAGCCTTTCTGTTTTCCCATCCTCCTCGACCCTCCAGATTTAATGGATTCTGGTAGGATTGGAGAGGTATTTAATGTGAGTTTTAATATGGTAGGAAAGGATAAGTATTTAAGGTGAGTCCAATGACAGCCTTTCCACCCCTTCCGCCCTTCTCGCCCGCCGACCCTCCGGTTTCAATGGATTCTGGTGTGGTAGGAATAGATAGGTATTTACAATGCAAGTCCAAAGACAGTCTTGCCGCTCCTTCTGACGTTTCTTGCCCGCCGACCCTCCGGCTTTTAATGGATTCCGGTAGGAATGGATAGGTTCCACCCTTCCCACCCTAGAAACGGAGGTCCGGGGAGTGGGCCAGATGAGGGGTTGACAAACGTGACCACATCTGGCCCAAACCCATGGTTCGGGGCCCAGAACCACGGGTTTGGGCCAGATGTGGTCATTTTTAGTTTGACGCGTGAAGCCTGATACCTCCAAATTGGTGA
>CAJNIZ010003093.1:14019-24405 GCA_905231905.1 Symbiodinium pilosum | reverse complement strand
AGTCCCCCTGACCCTTCAAGTAGCTCAGACTCAAAAGACCTTTGAGATTTCATATAATGTTGAAAACTATGAGGGCCCAAACTGATGTTTTTTTGTGGCATAGGGTCTAAAGGAAAGTTCGACGTATCCTATAAAACATAGGGAACCCTGAAATGGGAGCCTGTTCCGGGTCTAGGTGAAGCCTACATGTGCAGGACTCACTCCTGACCAGCGTCTACGGGCATGTGCGCAAGAATCTTGGATTGGGAGAGCAAAGTCGCAATTTCAGCTCCAAATCCCCAAACATGAAGATCCCTAAACACTGAACCCTGAAATGCGCGCGTCCAACCCTTAAACCAAACATGAACCTGCTGTATTTCAGCATCTTGAAAAGCAACCCCACCAAAAAAATGCTTCCAGAGCGGCTTTCGAGGTCCACCTTATGTATTAATATATCATTATAGTATAATATAGTATAATAAAGTATCTTATAGTATCTGACAGTATATTACAGTATAGTATATTAGAGTATAGGTTTTATTCTGGGCTTACCGTGCTAGCGATAGACGGACTGGCAAAGGAGCTAAGCAAGTCATAAGCTGGTTTGAGAGACAGGTAAAAAGACGGCAGAGATTCTATGTTATTCCCTACAAACTAACTACCTTGAAGGATTTTAGACCCTAAACCCAAACACTGTATAGCCTCCTATATAACCTCCCTTTAAGGAGTTTAGACCATACTGTTGATGGAGGAAATTTTGCACCACCTTAAGTCCCTAGAATCCTAGGAATTACAGCACTTTAAGGCCCCTAGGTGGTGCAAGATTTCATCCATCAACAGCATTATAGCAATATAGTGAAAGATACTCTGACTATAGTATGATATAGTATCTTAAGATCGTATATTATGGTATAGTTTCAGTACTGCTCCCCCTCAGTAAGAGTTGGAGAATAGTTATAATATGAGGTATAGTATACTATTGTATACTATATTCTAGTATGTTCTAGTATTATAATATATTTAGAATAGCAGAGCCTACAACTTCCTCGTTTCACTCCTAGCCTCGGCGACTTGACCTTGAATCTTGTCTATCTTAGGTGGACCCCCAACCCACTGGTAATAGTATAGGGCTTAGGGTTTGGGCTTTTTTGGGTTTGGGGTTTAGAGTTTAGGGATTAGGATTTAGGGCGGACCTCCCACGCAGTAGTAGTGACTATAAGGGATACTGATGATTATATCAGGGTTCCACTTATATTCCCTGTATGCCACTATTAGAGGGTGGAGGGTCGACCTACCGTCGACCAAAGGAAGATGAACCACGTGCAAGGCCAGTCTGCGATTGCAAGGCAGTGATGGTCGCCGGTTACAGTCGAGGGTTTAGGGTTTAGGGTTTAGGGGTTCTGCGTAGGGAATCAGGGAATTAACCCCGATATAAATGTAACCCCTATATAATCTATTTCCTTATTCCATACTAAGAACCAGCAAGTATAGGGCTCATGGGGCTACATAGTTACCTGCGACTCAGGATTCAACAGTCTAGCTTACCAGCCCATCCATACTTACCCCACCCGAGTAATTCCCCCAAACCTCCGGGAATGATTGAATGTTGAGTCTCGACACCTTCAGGAAAACCCTATGCGCATATGCATAGGGGTAGGGAAGACAACATCGTCAGGATGAGAGGAGCCTGTAGACGGAACAAACTTGTGGAGATGTATAACCATGGCAAGCTACGAGGCTTACGAGGCTCGATCGTTTCGTGCCTCCTGCTCCCATTCCATCGCACAGAACCTTTCATGCAGAATCCCTTTCGGGCTGAGCGTTGAGGTTTTAGGTCTTTAGCTAGGGTTGAGGGTCAATCAAGTTTTAATATCCCATTATCTATGGGAAGTCCTATAGGGCTTAACTACAATTATTGACATGCAGGCTTCTGAATCATGACCTCCTCATCTGCACTAAACAGGGGGATCCAAGGTACCAGAAAGGATCATTGATGTTCTTTACTTGGAGGCTCTCTTAACCGGGTAAGTCTACCTAGTAACAGGGCTTCTTTGGGATAGTACGTAGAGTTACATAATATCATCCAAGTAGAGTCCCATGAGACATCGAGAGTGCTTACAGATGAAAACGCTTTTGGAGGGGGGGGGGCATTTTTTGAAGGTCTGAAGCCCTACAGCCTTTAACCACCAAATCGAGTAAAGTTCAGGAGAGCATTTTTCGGTATATTCTGGGAGTTACAGGGCGGACCCCTTATAAGGATAGCTTCTTGCCTTGGATCATTCTGTGCCATTGCCTGAATAACCCAATGCACCCAATGACTCCCAGAACCTCATATGCACTGGGCCCCAAGGCCCCATAACCCCTAACCCCGACTCCTAAACCATCCCCTAGGGATCCAAGTACACAAATAACACCTACATTGGGCCCCAAAATCTGTATATGTTACCTACATTGGGCTATTTGGATCCCTAGGGATCTTCTAGATATCCCCGAACCTTAAACCCTAAACCCTAAATCCTAAACCCTAAACCCCGACTCCTAAACCATCTTCTAGAAATCCCCGAATCGTGGAGGCGGCCGGGGGAGGATGATGCCCAACATCTGCTGCGGGCCTTCAACAAGCACGTGGACACCTGGTCGGGTTTAGGGATAAAGGTTTAGGGCTTAGGGTTTAAGGTTTAAGGTTTAGGGTTTAGGGTTTAAGGTTTTAGGGTTTAGGGTTTTAGGGTTTAGGGTTTAAGGTTTTTAGGGTTAGGGTTTAAGGTTTAAGGTTTAGGGTTTAGGGTTCAAGGTTTAAGATTTAGGGTTTAGGTTCGGTGGGTTGGGCCTTTTGAGCTGCACGCTGGTGCTTACACGTGAATGCCCTAGATAATCCTTATATAACCCTGAGCACTATATAGTTCTATGTAATCCGCACATAACCTTACGCAACCTTACATAACCCTATATAGCCCTATGTAATCCCCATATGGTAGTTTCCCTAAATAAGGGGACCCCAATATGGACTTCTAGATACTACAATCCTTCTTATGTGGAGCCCCAAAAAGGTACCCCGAATTTTAAGGAACCCCCCATATAACCTTACAACCCTAGTCTTAATTCAGGTTTAGGCTTTGGGTTCTGGGCCTTGGTAGAGGGAGGCTCTAAAATCATGATCCACATATGTACCTGCTTCTGGTGAGTAAATATATTCGCTCCCCTACCCCCCACCCCCCCCCTCCTCTGTCAAGCACCAGTATGACGGCTCCACGTGTCGAGTGTCGAAGAAGAATTTGACGATGTACCCCGATACTCAGAGAGCCCAATACCCCTTAATTAAGGAATATATCCTAAAAGGTACTAAGGTCCCTAATATGAACTAAACTATACCCCTTAATTAAGTTGTATACCCTAAATGGTACCAAGGTCCCTGATATGAATTCAACTATATTTTTTAAATTAAGGAATATACCCTAAATGGTACTAAGGTCTCTAATATATGAACTAAACAATATATTCCTGAATTAAGAAGTATCGGGCTCCCTGGATACAGGATTCAGCTTCCAGTCAAGATTACTCTTTGCAGTAAGGTTGCTAGAGGCAAGTGACTGTATGGTGGTTTTGGGCCCTCATTTTCTTACTCTCCCCAAAATCCAAATACCTAGTAACCATGCACTTGCCGAAAACCTGTACTATGATTACTTATTACAAAAAATCCAAGTGCCCAGTTATTGGGTACTTACACCTCTGAGTGTGGGGGTTTGGGGTTTAAGGCTTGGGAGACAGGCCTTTCGTGCTTGATGATCCCGGTCTCAGCTTTACCGTTCAGGGCTTTGGATTGAATCCTTCACCTCCGTGTTGCCTCACACGTGGTGATGATGATAGTGATGAAGAAGAAAGTGTACACAAGTGGCCCTGGTAGCAGGCCAGTTTGTGTGCGATGGCAAGATATCAGACACCGCTTAGGTCAACATGTATTCGTGAGTTGCATTTGCATGAGGGCATGATACCATAAAGCTTGACAAAGTGCATGACTGTCGGAATTTTGGGTGCCGGTCGTCTCAGCGATCCAATCATGACAGCCATGCTTCGAGTACAGTATCGTGTGGAGTTGGTACGCTAAACCCTAAACCCTATTTGAGCTTCTGCTTGCGGAGGAAAAGGATGGCTATCTGCCTCTTTGCCTGCAGTGAGCAAGTAGCCCTTACATGAGCCAGTGGGGCAAGACCTATTGCACTAGGGCTGTTGGCGACTTTAGCATCCAAAAAGTAAGTAAGCTTACACGGATATTCCGTTTCGAGTGTGTGGCCCCTTCAATACTTTGCCTTTACTCGCAAAGGCACCCCGAACTTTTGATGGTATTGTCCCAAACTAAGGGGACCCCAATATGGACCCTAAACCCTTGAGCAGATGTATCTATAGTCCTTGTTATGGGGATCCCCCATGAGGTACCCCTAATTTTGGGAAACCCCCAGATAAAAGTTCCATGACCTCCTTGTGAGGGTTCATAGGAAGGAGGAGGATGCTTAGCTTCAATGAGTAGATCGTTTCGGATTGGGCTTTGGTTTACCAAATTAGGGATACCTTTAAAGGGGTTTACAGGGGAATTTGTGGGGGATATATACGGGTCATAGGGATACTGGAAAAATGGAAACTACTATTTAGGGCTTGGGGTTTTGGGTTATATTGGTTGCGAAGAGTTTGTAGGCACCCTGCTCAGAAGACGTATCTGGCTTTTCATATTTCTGAAGGCTGTGGATATCTGAGCGCAGAATCTTTGCAGCAGCAGCAAAGCAGGGGTTAAAGGTGTGCTGTGGTATGCTCCAATGTGCCGTTTGAGGCCAGCATTAGCATAATCTTTACACACAGACACCCTACATGGCCACAGTACTGCTTGTGACAGTAGCAAAATTCAGCAAGATTAACGTCTTCAAAGTCACCGCGGCTGACATCAGACCGGCTATCGTGAAATGGGACCCTGGCCCCGGAAGCCATTAAAAGGGGGTTGCGCCTTGAGGGTAGTTTGTCTCGTCAGGGAAGAATATGGGAGCTTCTCAAAGGGGGGCCCGTAGGGACCCTAGGGATATCTGGAGTCTAGCGTTTAGGATCTAGGGTTTAGGCACCCCAAGGGATCTACTTATTTTGAGAAACTCTGGAAAGGCAGACTTCCTAGCAAGTGGGACATGCACCGGCAGGCAGAGGGTGGTAACAAAATTGGCGGTTTAGGGTTTAGGGTTTAGGGTTTAGGGTATTACATTCAACAAAACTTATCAGAGAGGCAAATGATTCATGGATAGCCCCTGCCAGCGTGGAGCCAGGGGCAACGTGCAAGGGACAGTCTACCCAGGGAGCCCAATACCCCTTAATTAAGGAATATAGCTTAATTCATATTAGGGACCCTAGTACCATTTAGGGTATATTCCTTAATTAAGGGGTATTGGGCTCTGTGGGTACTTGTTTCAACCACCGCATTGCGAAGTTCTTGGGAACGCCAACACTGAACTGCAACCTCTAAGCGCCTAAGGCAGAAGTTCCTCAACTTCAACTCCCCTCAATTCTGAACCCAGGCAAACTTGGCCTCCCCTTTCCGTCCCTCCCCGCAACAAGACAAGCTTGTCTTGAGGGCCCAAGGATGGATTCAGATGTGTCTCTATATGAGCTATAGTCTAAGCTCTTTAAAGGGTTTACTGGGGGGGGATTATATAGGGGACTACTGTAGGGTTACTAGGGGGGATATTAGGAGTTTAGACCGTGTCTCTATATTGCGCTGACCAGCGCTCAGAACAGAATTGATGGCACGCCACACTGCGTTGAGTTGCAGTTTATCCCCATCACTAGTATGGATGCGAGTAGCTGTAGTGTTTCATTGCCCTGGCACTACCCTCTAAACCCTGATGACTCTAACACGATGAACCCTGAACTCTAGGCAAAAAACGCAAATCAAATTCTAACGTACTACTGGCCGAGATCTTCGTGGGCAGTGCGGGCCGAGCTGGACGCTCTCTGCAGCATGCGGCAATGCCCACAGACTCAGCAGCTGGGCCAAGTATTCTGCACGAGTGCACTTGTTGGCATGGTGGTGGTGTATGCCAGTGTGGTGTGGGATAATGTAGGCCCATGATGAATACACCCCCTCCTCTTACCGGGTGTAAGATTAGGATCCCTATGATAACCACTACTAAGGGGAGGGGGCTTGATCATCAGAGGAGCGGGATAGCCTAGAAAGTGTAGTGTGCTGTAGTATTGTTGACATGTTTGCCATTATCGCCGCCGTCGCTTTAGCATTCTGCTGCTGCTGCTGCTGGCACTGGGGTCTGGCGCTGGTCCTGGTGTGGGTGGAAGCAGTAATTTGCAGAAGGAGAGAAACACGCGTCCTGAACCCAGACATCTCACTTTGAACCCAACCCCTCAACCCACCAAAAAAACATCATTGATTTCTGGAAAATCTGAAAAAGGGAATACGCTCAATATGCTCACTAGGAAATCCCTCAAGTCTGAAGCCCAACAACTTATCCCCAAACCCTTTAGACTTGATCCTGCTGGGCTCCTGAGGCTTCTCAAAGATCCACGGCTGGGTCCGATCTTCCGGAATCAGCTGCAACTTGGCAAGTTCTTCAAAATACTTCTTTCTCCAAACTTGAAAGTCTGCGGCGTGTCTCATGTTCTTGTTCCCTCTAACGTGCACAGGGGTTGCTCTATCTACTGCTGTTGGAAATACATAGGGCTGGGCATCGTGCTCTCTACTCCAGATCCCGGACAGAGAGCATCATGACATTCATGCCCGCCGCATACCTCCTTTCTACAGCTAATGTCGCTCTGTCCCTGCAATAAAACATGGCCGCTTACAGTCGCAGACTTAATCCCAACAGAAGAACAGATTATCGGGAGCGGTTTTACTGTTGGACGAGCGTGATTCTTGTCCGCCAGGAAGATGCAGCTCTTTGTGGACACTATGATTTGGGTCTCCGTGACCTTGTGGCCCATCGTTACATATCACGACTTGGAGTGTGCAATTATGAAGGGGGCTGACTCTCGGCTGCTAAGGCAGGGGCCTACTCAAGTAGAATAGTGGTTGTGGGGTATGGTATGTAGCTCTATGAAAAGGCTAGAAGGGAAAATGCTACTAGTCACATAGGTCTCTAGAGAAAGTTCATAGGATCCAGCAGAGTGGAAAGACATGCTCAAGACAAGCCTTCGACATGGGCCTTCAAATTTGTTCTGCATGCCCCAAGCCCTGAAACTTCAAAAGAATTCTGGAAACCTAGGGTTCGGGGCTTAGGCTTTAGGGAAGTTCATTGACCCCCCCAAATACCCATAATTAAAGCCTATATATATAGATATACATACGAAGTATCTTGGGGAGAAAGGCTGCTATTTTAGATATTTGGCAGTTCCAGATCTATCTGCTAGACATTCCAACTACCTCTTATCAGAGGGCTACATACCCAGTTTTTGCGACTCTACTTGGAGGGTCAGGGGGGGGGCTGATAAGGGTTACTGTATCGGTTCTAGCGGTAAATCAACCTGCTTACTTATGGCCCTCCAAGCATAGCCGCCCCTTTTTCAGGATTCTGGGGAAAGGCCTACCCTAAGGGGGGTCCAAGAACCCAAATAATAGGGTTTTAGGGCCCAAACACCACGAGATTGATTGTATTTGGGCCCTAAAACCCTATCATTTAGCTCCTTGGACCCTTATATACTTAGGGCTGGTGACTCAAAAACACCGGAACTTCCTTGAACCCTCGCGCCCCTTTCTTGCATCTCTGCAAGTCCCTGCCCGGTTTAGGGTCTAGGGTGTTGTTATTAAGGAATTTACAAATAAGGTTAATAAATAGCAAGGAAAGGCCAGCATGTAATTGACTATACTCATGATATGGTAACTTACACGCTATACCCTGAACCTTACGTACCAGAATATGTTAACTTCAACCCTAAACCTAAAACCCATATACCCAGAGTATGGTACGTACCCATGGTATACATGATATGGTAACCCTAAACCCTAACCCTATATAACTAGAATACGGTAGCTTAAGCTCTAAAGCCCAAACCTTTACATACCCATAATATGGTAACTTAAGCCCTAAGCCCATATACCCAGAACAGGGTAACTTAGGCCCTAAACCCTGACCCTATCTACCCATGATATGGTAGTAACTTCAACTCAGCTCCTTAACAGTAAACCCACTAAGCCTCTTTGCCATGCCCAGAGAGCCCAAATACCCCTTAATTAAGGAATATACCCGAAATGGTACTAGGGTCCCTAATATGAATTAAGCTATATTTTAGGAGGACCCTTCCACCCTGTAATAGTGGTATAAAAAGAATATATGAGGACCCTAACATAATCCTTATTATCCCTTATAGTCACTATTAAGCTATGTTCCTTAGTTAAGGGGTATTGGGCTTTCTGGTGCCCACCTTGGCTCCACGACTGTCTTGCCGCCTCTGCCTTGGCCACCACTTAGCTATGTCAAGTGTCTCTTTGGGCTTAGGATTAGGGGTTCAGGGCTTAGGATTTAGGATTTAGGGTTTAGGATTTGGGTTTAGGGCTTAGGATTTAGAATATTGGACTTAGATTTAGGGTTTAGGATTTAGGGTCTAGGGTCTGGGAGTTGGGGTCTAGGGTGTAGGCTTTAAGGTTTAGGGTACACATCTGCTCATGGCCTATAGGTCTCTCGTCTCCATGCCCTGCATCCTCATATTATCTTCTTGCAAGGGCCCACACGCAGTCTGCACACATGGAGGGGCTTGTAAAGCCTTAATCCCTGTGTATACCCCTTGCAAACACTTCGTCAAGGACCCTAAACCCTAAAGCCCTAGAGCCCTAGAGCCCTAAAGCCCTAAACCGAATCCCTGTGCATAACCCCTACAAACCCTTGTCAAGGACCCTGAGAGCAGTATTTCGAAATAGCTTAGGACTTTCGTCAGCAAACTCGCTTCGCGGACTGCGGTCTCGGGAATCTCATGTATCATCCTATGGCCGCTGTGTCTGCTTTAGAGTTTAGGGTTTAGCGTTTAGGGTTCAGGGTTTAGGGTGATTAGGGTTCAGGGTTTCGGGTGGGGTGTTGAGGCTCTAGGGTTTAGAGTTTGGGGCTACTTAAGGTAAGATGTTTGGGGTTAAAGGTTTTGAGTATAAGACCTAGGTTCACTATGAGTGTATCTTCTCCAATGAATCTATAACCCTAAATAGTAGTTTCCATGTTTCTTCCATTATCCGTGTATAACCCCAATATAATGCAAGCCACTACTACGATCTTGACAACTGCTCAGGGGAGGGATAGGCATGGATGGATAAGCTGCCCTACATTCGCCTCACTCGGGATCCAAGTTTAGAGGCCCTATAAAGTTTGTGAATATCACCTACTTTTGGTTACTTGGATCCTTGCATGTGAAAGACATATGGATGGACAGCGACAGGTTACAAAAGCTCCAGGCATTTGAGGTCATTTCAGATAGTATTTGTTGATTGCTCTGATTCCATCCAAGGTTGGAAGCATGGGCTCTTAATAAGGGCCCCTACTTTAGGGGTCCCAGTGTCCCTAGTAGGTACATACGATAAAGACCCCTTGTGCTCAACCCTCAAATGCTAAAAGGGCCCATATGAGCTATAGTCTAAACTCCTGGAAGGGAGTTATTTGAGGGTTCATATAGGGAGTATTACACGGGCTATTAAGGGGGATACTAGGAGTTTAGACCCTAAACCCTAAACTATGGGGCGTATTCACGGGACTCGGCTTGCTTTAGCTGAGTTTGTCATGGCTCTTTTAAGGGATCTCAGCAGTATTTATATGTACTATAGTCTAAGCGCCTTGAAGGGGGATACATAGGGGATTGTGTAGGGTTTAGGTTTTGGGTTTTAGGGTCTAAACTCCTGAAAGGGAGCTCTACACGGGATAATGTAGGGGAGTACAATAGGGTCTATTAAGGTGGATACTAGGAGTTTAGGGCTATGGCTCATATGGAGATGTATGGGATACTCGTCCGTAAGGTTATGCAGCGTATTAGGGCTTCAGGGCTAAAATCATGAGAGCTCAAATGGAAAAGAGCATGCAAACTGGGTCTGGTAAGGTATTTGCAGCCTGAATGATTGGGACAGGGTGTTGGGACAAGCTATACCAGAGATATCCAAGGGTCATAAAGCCGAGGGCACAGCCGCACATGACAATCTTTACGAAACCCCTATGTAAACATTCAATTTCGATATGATTGTCCATATGACCGAGTATTACTGGCACATAGGTCTTGATTAGTTCAGTTGCCCACTGCCTTTTTTCTTTGCTAAAAGTAATACAGTAACTGGGCAATTTAAAGCGACCTCACCCGACCTCACCCTAAGTGGGGTTTATATAGGGAATAGTACCCAAAATGGCCTTAAATTGGGAATTGGCATTATTCTAAATCACCCCCTGAACCCTAAACCCTAAA
>CAJNIZ010003092.1:0-18873 GCA_905231905.1 Symbiodinium pilosum | reverse complement strand
GCGCGCCGCGCTAAAGCTAATATCCCACCCCGAGACCACCCAGTCCTTACTCTTTTAGGGTATAGGGTTTTTTGATGGTGGCTCGGATCTTCTTCTGTTTTGGGCTCTCATTACACGGCATATCTGTGAAAAAAGCTGACGGCAGCCGCCGCAGGTTTTATTGACTTTTTGCTCACGGGGCCACGTCGCCGTCGCTCACTGCCGCTACGCTCTCAGGCGCCGCCTTGGTTTCGACTGATGTTTTTTGCGCTCACTGCCGCTGCGCTCAGAGGCACCGCCACGGTTTTTAGACATCTGTTTTGTGCACAGGGCTGCGGCGCCTTTGCTCGCTGCCGCTGCGCTCTAAGGCACTGCCTCTGGTTTTTAGTGATCTATTTTGCGCACGGGGCCGCGACGTTTTCGCTCGCTGCCGCTGCACTCTCAGGCGCCGCCTTGGTTTTGAGTGATCCTTTTGCGTCCGCTGCCGCTGCGCAATAAGGCGCCGCCAGGGTTTCTAGAAATCAGTATTGCGCACAGGGCTGCAGGGCCTTCGCTCGCTGCTGTTGCGCCCTAAAGCGCCGGCTTAGTTTTAAGTGATCGTTTTTTGTGTGCGGGGCCGCGGCGGCTTCGCTTGCTGCAGCTGCGCTCTAAGGCGCTGCCTTGATTTTTCGGAAGCTGTGCGAACCCTGGGAGGGTCCTGGAGCCCGGAGGCTCTTGATTGTGGCGAAAGTGGAGGGCCTTTGCGAAGTTGTAAAACAGACACCTGTAATGTGCGAAGCTGGGAGGCCGCTGAAGGGGACGTCGTGGAAAGCGTGCAAGACCCCCTAAAGGCCGCTCTTGTTGGGACGGGGGTCCTGGCTGTAGGGTAATATAATATACTAAGACAGGTACGGCTGGTACGCCCTTTCAATAATGCATAAGAAGAGTAACACCCTCGAAGCTAACTTCTCGTCGGGCTAGCGTCAGTAAGGCACCTCGACCAGCCAGATTTCCTGCTCTGTTTTCGGTTGCCGTCGTTTGTGGCTCGGCGGGCTCGCTGCGACCCGCTGCCTAGCCGGCAGCTACTCAGGGCCTTGCTCGTAATATACCGTTTAGGGATTCGGGATTAGGGTTAAGGGATTAGGGTTAAAGGGTTAGGGTTTAGGGTTCCAAGACTTCTCATGTCTGGGGCCATTTGTTTGATTCATTTTCTGGAGTCCAGGAGGGCCCTGAACCCTTTTGCGAAGCCCCGACACCCCGAACCCAGACACTTTCATGAAAGCTTGGAATGATGCGAGCCCAAGTATGCGCGATGACTTTGTTAGCTTGCTTACTTAGATCTTTAAACCCCACCCCTGTTGTAGTGTACCTAACATTTTCTCAGATAGGAGAGATTTCACATCAAGTTAGGTATCCCGATAACAGGGGGAGGTTTGAACAATGTTTCTTTTTTTTATACGCTTAATTCCCATAGAATCCTTATAAAGCAATAAAAATCGATTGGTATAGGGCCCCCAAACCTACACCAGAAAAAGAGGCAGGGCATACTGGGTTGCGCTTAGAGAACATAAACTAAGTTACCAGAATATGAATATATGGTACATAACAGGTTATCCTTACTGTGGTAACTTGGTTGCGCTAAAAGAAAATAAGCTAAGTTACCAGGATATGAGTATATGGTACATAACAGGGTTTTTTTACCGTAGTAGCTTATTTCAAGTTCGTAACAACAACCCAGTACAGGATTCTGGGCAAAGCTCTGGGTGCCCTGAAGCCCTGAGTAGGAACCACATGCTCCAGAAACCCAAACTGGTCGAACGGTCTAGGGTTTAGGGTCTAGGGTTTGGAACTTGAGGTTTCGGTTTTATTGGGGACCCAAACAATCAGAGATAAGATTCTCGTTCCCAAAGCTACCATTTCCTAGGAAAGCACCTTCTATATTATCATCTACAAAAGTGGTTGCTGGGGAGCATCTGCTCCACTTCTGGTTGTTTGCATTCCCAAGATACACACACGAAGCCCTGAAAGCCTAATTGCTCTAGGGTTTAGGGGCAGTAGGCATCAAACAGGGAACCCTTGTGCTGAACTGCAGGGAAAGCACCCTACGCAGCTTCAGGGCTTTATTATACGGGCTTACGGTTTCGGGTTGTGGGGTTTAGGGTATGGCCCATTTGTGTTAGCAACTTTTGGGGTGCCTGGATCGGCATCGTGCATTGGAACTGCAAAGACGTATGATAGTCAATATGGATCAGCTAGCTTTGGACATCGTTTTGGATTGCCCGCTGCATCATTGGGTGCAGATGATAAATTCGGTCGGTGCCCAAGGGACCCCAAATAGACCAAGACCCCCCTATCTACACTCCATAATGGCCCAAAAAACCACTATCGGGAAACCTGTAATACACACATGCCCGTTTTCAAGCTTGTAGTAGTAGATTCAGGGGTTCCATAGAGTAGGGGCCCTTTCTTATATGACATCGCTCAAAGTAAGTGCCATTTTTGGCTTTTGGCGCCCTTTCAAAACCTTCAACCCAAACCCTGAACTCTAAACCCAAACCCTAAACCCTAAACAATCCTAAACATATAGGTATCATGCACATAGGCTCAGCCCTGAACTTCCGAGCCCTATCCACTGCAAGCCCGAACCTACCAAGTATTCAGGGCAACTATGCCCGCTCACGTGGGGCTAGCGGAGAGCACCCCGAGGACGCGCCCTCAGTAACGCGCACATTGTTTGTGGATTTGGGATTAAGATCTATAGTGCTTATAGGATTTGTTTTGCGGTTTAGGGCTTGGGGTTCGGGGTTTCGTGTTTAGGGTTTAATTAGGACTTAGGTTTTCGGGCGTAGGTTTATCAGGATTAGTTGTTTAGGGCTCAGGTCCGGCAGCGACAAGTCTGAAGCTGACCGAGTACCATAACAAGCTGCAGGTACCCTATTACTACTGTTGCTGGAGGAAACCTTGCACCACCTTAAGTCCCTAAAGTTCTAGGAAT
Organism: Symbiodinium pilosum; assembly: GCA_905231905.1. Lineage (NCBI taxonomy): Eukaryota > Dinophyceae > Suessiales > Symbiodiniaceae > Symbiodinium > Symbiodinium pilosum. Next base: position 15,920 of record CAJNIZ010003092.1, on the reverse strand, counting down.
TACAGTAGCTTAGGGCCCCTAGGTGGTGCAAGATTTCATCCATCAACAGTATCCACTTGCTATCCACCGTACAAGTTATTCTGCTTCATGTTGTAGATGTCTGCAGTAGTAACATTTTGTCATTGCTTTCAGTCTTCATCGGCAGGATGAACCATGTGTTTACCTGCACTGAAGATGTACCAACGAAACATGGCCCCAAAGCCCATAACATGCGCCAAAGACAGCTAGCCAGTAAAGATATCAGCACGCTGTATACCTCGTCACTTGAGGCCACCTAGAAAACCGCTTGAAACCAGCTGGGGCCCTAAACCCTAAATAGTGACATATTTCCTTTTTGTTTCCTTCTTATTTTGATATAATCCCCCTGGAAAACCCGTGTAACCCTTGCAAGCAGAAGTCCGTCAGGCACGGCCCAGGCTTCCACCAGCCAGCACTGAGCCAACCTAGGATGTACGGCGTTTCAAGTTTCAGGGTTGGTACTTTGTGGGATGTAAAGTGTAGGGATCAGGGTTTGGGATTAGGATCAGAGGCATGGGGCTTGAATTTGAGCGCTTGCAGGATCAGAGGGCGGGTTGCAGACCAGGATGCATTCAGGCTCTCAGGTGTGGAGTTTATTTGTGGATTAATTAGGGTTTAGGGGCTTAGGGGTTTAGGGTCTAGGATCAGGTATAGGGTTTAGGTTAAGGGTGTAGGGGTTCAGATTGAGCGTATAGGCTTTTGAGTACGGACTGGTTTCCAACGTTTATGTTTCGAGTTGAACACACAGCGGCACCTGAGTAGTTCCCCTTTGGGGCAGCTCAAAAAAGGAATTACAGAAAAGCCAATGGGTAAACTGCAAAAGCCCTAGTCTAGTCCCTTCACCCCATGCACTTTTATATACTCTCTATATATCCCTGGTATAACTACCCCTGTAGAAGCCCTATATGCCCTTGGGTAGGGTTGAGAGTTTTCTTGCAGGGAAATAGAGGCAAATTGTGTTTGCAGACAACAAGCTGGAGAAAGAATATGTAGGGGTGCAGGGCTCAACCCTAAACCCGACGCCCTAAACCCTAAATCCCTAAATCCGTATTAGTCCAGAGCCTCTTCAGAAAACAGGGGAGAGAAGGGGGAGGTACCACGTAATGGGAATATGAGCGGCAAAAAGGCGCTTTGGGAATTGGGGTGGGGATAAACGGTTCAGGGTTTAGAGGGGGTGATGGTGAAGGTTGTGTGCAGATTCTGCTGAACAGGATCCACCCCGTACTTTGAGGGACCATGGAGTTTGGCCTTTGGGTCTAGGGTTTACCTGGAAAGCCTGGGTGTGCTTGATTAAGTGCAACAGGGCACTGTGACATGAATAATCGCCGCTGTTTGAAAGTGCACATTATTGCTCTTGGGCTCCTACAGACTCTTGAAGTAATTCAACATGAGCACAAGGAATCCTTATAAAGCTTGATGAAAAACAGTTCGACCCACATTAAAAGCTACATAAGCATCATCCAATACCCAAGAAGAGGGAACCTTCCAAAAACAACCCCGAAGCCTCTGAATGTTGGCGAGCCGCTGGCATGCTGTGGCGAGGAGATTAAGGACACGTTGGGAGGTTGGGGCTTGGGGCCAATTGAGAGGTTTCAAGAATGCTTTCTGTTCGGACACATTTTGACTACCAGCGCAGGGCTAGGTTGAGGCAGTAACGCTGCAAGGTGCGCTCGTGCACATTTCTGATGGATACATTTCTTGACTGGCCGCTTACGCGGCCCACGAAGTCCTCGTCGAGTTGACACGCATAAGCCAGCGCGTTAAGACTCACTTGATCCATCCTCGCAGCTCGTCTCATTGAGTGCACAATATGTGCGAAAAAAATGAAATTTCGGCATCACTTTGAACCGCGGCACAGACTTTTCAAGTGCTCTGCTTGCTGCGCAATTAAAAGCGCGCATGAACAGCATGCCTTGCTGCGCGATCCGGGCAGCGTCTGTGGGCTGGAGCCACAAAGGTTGATGGTAAATACTCGACATAAAAGTGTTGATAGCCACCAAGCCGTCATAGATTATTCGGAAGTCTTCTTCTAGCTCCTCATTTTCCAGGTCAGCTAAAATGACACGGTATTTGTCTTCGAGGTACTCGGATAGCAGGGCTGTGTCCGCTCCTTTGAACCATCGCCTGGGCTGGAAGTCAACTACATCTACTCCAACTTTAGAAAATGATATGTTGAATCACTATTTGTCGAGGATGGTACAATCAAACTGGATCCTAGTTGAAGCCTCGTAGCCCAACAGGATAGTCAGCCCCGATCGTGTCTAATCCCAGGAGGTCTTTTGTCAGGTTCGTCATGTGAAGATACTTGCCATGGGCAGTGCACCATGCCTTTGCACCCTCATAGAAGGATGCCAAGCGTTTTTCGAAGCCACCTGGAGCATCACCCACTAAATCCGCATCGACCAGAGCTGCCTACACAATCTTCAAGGTCTACTGTAAAAGCACCAATTTGTATACATAGATGTTTGTATACAACCCTGAACCCACGAAAAAAGACTGAAGCGTGTTTTGGGCGGGCCACGATTGACGACGCCACGTAATCTGCGACGACACCCTTGTGACACACATGGAAGAGGTCCACAGCGTAAAAACTTGCAGGGTTCGATGAATCCTGAGGTATCTTCGCAAGCGGAGACGGGGTGGTCCAAGGAATAGGGCTGTCTGCATGAAGCCATGCAGCGTTTGCCTCGAATGAGTTCCACGGATACCCCAGCATGCCCGCCCTGCAGAGGTGGCAGATTCCAGGAGGGCTGCCACTCGATGGGGCATCCCGCATAAAGTTCCTCTGCAGTCTGCCAGCTTTTGCTACAGCTGGCCAGTCCCCCTTACAAGAAAGGATGACTGGCCATATCGTGTCCTGATCATTGATACGGATACCATCCTGGTAACATTCAGTGAGATCCGTGGCCCAAGCATCCAACAAGTCGTACAACACTTTTTTTTGGCGGGCATACGTACGTCCAAGCAGGACCGAAAAAAGGAATCGCGAGAGGTAGGTGGAGCCAAGGAAGTTGTGGCCTGGAGCTCGTCGCGAACCTTGTCCACAAACAATCTGAGCAGATAAGATCATCAAAGATTTCTTCTTGTGAGTGGTGCCCTCATCCAGGTGCATCATCATCGGTAAGCATGATGAGAGGTGCTGCGAGTGTCTTGTAAACACGTCATGGCCTGGATGCAGTAGTCGATACTGTGCCCAGAAATTTTCTAGCGACTTGCCATTGTTCCCCGCAAACAGGTGATGGAGTTTGCCAGCTTTGTTAAGGGTTGCCACCAGATCTTTCAGCCGAAGAACAGGGTGAGGCTTCTTGAGACCAATATTTCTGTAGCTGATTGGGATATCCGCTTCCAGGCCAAACTCACGCAACACTTGGGGAAGCCTGTTCTCATGTCCAGTTGAATGTAGTCGCTCAAGCCGCTTCAAAAAACTTGATGAAGATATAGGGCTGCTCTCTTCCAGTTCTTTGTGCGTGGCAGCCGCAAGTCTGCAGGCATGCTTCTCACTTACCTTAGGTCCAGTTAGCTGAGGTTGAAGATAAAATCCAAAGATGACAAGCCCAGCCCATGAAACCCAACAGACCCATGTAAACGCTTACAGGAGAAAACTGGAAAACACTCTAGGCAGAGATTTCCCTGAAGCCACACAGTCCGCAATCGAATGCGCCACAGGACCGCAGCGACGTTGTCGCTTCGATGGGCCTGCGGAAGAGGGTTTCTTGGATGAAGCGCAAAGATTCGGGCAGGGTTCGAGCACAACCAGAAGCGCACGCTTCATTTCATCTCCCACTTGCCCCCTTAATCGTGGAACATACAGCAGGATTTCCCGCTGCAGCATCCAGCTCACGCATACAGCGCACTGATATGAACTCATAATGCCTTGAAGGCCTTGAGCTCAAAAACCCTGCAGGCAACTCCTTGGCACCTGCATTAAAGAGAAGCACTACATACCCTCAACAGTGTACTCTACAGATGATGTTGAAGAATTACACCCATTACCCCGAGGTAGTGGCTCCTCTGCCCCGCATTAAAGAACACGAAGCGAGGTTGACTTCGCGGCAGCCCACGCCATCCACCACCGGCATCACGGAACACAAGATGAAATTATTTCTAGGTACTTGGATATTGTCACCTGGAGGATGTTTCGACCACATTCAGGGTAGATGGATAGCTCAGCAGCCCTTCTTGGGATGGTTCTTTTTGACCTTTCCCGCCTTTCCCTTACTGGCTTTAGCCTTACCCGCCTTACTGGGGCCCTTTTTGGGGGTCTTGTCAGAAGGCTTTGGAGCGTCGCTCGCAACCGTTTTCTTCATCACAGTCCTTAGATTTAATTAGGGGATAGTTCTGTTTGGGGAATTTGGGGCGGTAGTTCATGGCATGCCTTGATAAATAAACCAGGTGGCTTCTTCAACTTGGCCTCTTCCATAATGAATCTTGCACACCTGAAAGGTAGTGACAAAAACTCTTCAAGAAGTCATTCACAATACTTACCAGTATTATGTAGTAAGGGGAGGGCATCTTCTCCGTCTCGATGACAAGCGTCTTGAGCTTCTGCTGCGTCCTCGGGATTTGGGATAGTGGTGAGTACAGGGTTTGAGTTCTCTTGGGTGGGTAGATCAAGTTAGTTAACACAGGTGATTTTTCCAAGCGGCTCATTCGACAACGACTTTTTGTTGGCAGAATAGGAGGCTTTGATCTCGGCAATCTGGTCGTGGTAGGAGCACAGACTGGCAGCATACCCATTCACAATCGTAAGGGCCCTGAGACACGGATGAGTTCAAATGCATCACGCAGTATACAGACATATCAGAAATCAACTACTGCAAGCGAAGGTCTCTTTGGCCTTCGCACCTGTAATCTTCTCGAGCTTGGAAGCAGCTGCATCAATCCTGCCTCCGATTTTCAGAAGCTGAGTGAGAACCTCGCCAGCATTCTCGATGGCCTGCAGGGTTTTAGTAGATGTTGGGGGTAGGGTGGAGTACACGATAAAGCAGTCGAGTAAAGCTAGAATTACATCGCTTCGGCTGGTTCCTCAAGCTCAGTCGACTTTTGCGGTGTGCTTGCCGAGGAGCGCGGGGATCGTGTTTTCTTCCGTTTCAGGGCTTTCGGGGAAGACTTCTTATCCTTCTTGCCCTTTTTTGACTTGTTGTTTTTTTTTGGCACTCTTCTTGGGGGTGGTGGTTTCCGAGTCACTCTCGCTCCCGCCGCTAGAGTCCTCACTAGAACTGTCTGTGTCACCAGGCGACATCTTGTCAATCATGTCCTCTCCTTTCCCTGTCATGGAAGATATGATCTTCTCCTCCCAACACTCTTTCTGCAACAACTTGAGCTGCCCCTTCGTCATCTCCTCCACCCAGTACTCGTAAACGCCTTTTTCGTACTTGTCTCTCCTAGGCAGGGGCAGGCTTCATAGGGATAGCATGTTAACTCTCTTCCCAAACACCCTTTTTCAGCTCGAGAAAAGGGGTTTGGGTTGGCCAGATTTTCAATCACAATGCAGCCTCCGGTGAGTCTTGACACGGTCGGGGTGGGAACAGTACTTGATGACATTCGCCACGCGGACCCTGAGTTGAAACCATAAAAACAAAACAAGGGTGACTGCTAAGCACCGCGGTACAGAGGCCCCAGCTTGAAAAACTTCAGTTCGGTTCGCATCTTCTCTTTGCTGTACCAACCGCAAGTAACGACGAGCTCATTGGACTTCTCTTTCTTGATCCAGTATTCAACCAGACGGGTCCAGTTCTCCTGAGGAAATCTAATTATCTAATAAGTCGAAATACAGCCCGTGTAGAAATGCTAATAGGGAAGTATTACCAGGGTCCTTGATACCATCGCACTTCACCATCATCCTGATGAGATCCTTCCTAGGTCCGCCCTTGCACTCCCACCTTTTTAGGATTTCGGGGCTTGTGGCCACATTACCCGTGCGCTTGCTCGGTGTGACCATCCGGCGAATCTTTGCTTCGCAACGTCTCCACTCTTTGGAACCCTCCTGCACCAACAGATAAGAATCAAGGTAGCATGCAATCCATAGGGGGAGAGTCTTCAACTCATACACATCCCAGGCGGGAGCGCTGCCGATGTGGCCTCGACCTCCTTCTCACCGTCGCTCTGGGAGGATTGATCATCCTGGGCAGCAGGGGTAATGGTTGCGTAGTTGGTTTGTTACTTCAGAAGCAGGAGCATGTTGAGCGCACAGACATTTTGCTGAACAGTATCTGAGGGTATCGGAGTCTCCTCTTTGAGGGCTGCCGCCAAACTCCCTTGCGAATCAATATCCGTGAGCTTGGACTCATCATCATCCGCATCGGCAGTCAAATCCAAATCCTCACACTCAGAGCGTGCGAAGGCCAGAAGACACGCGAGGCAGAATATGTTCAAACTTTTGACAGGGCACATGTCCTGAGTGTAAGGGTCGGATTGAGCGGCTGGGATTTCTGCGGGGCTTGAGGGCTCTGGCTTCACGTGAGGCGAAGAAGCTTGCTTGGGAGTAGCATCTCCAGGAGGCATTGGCCGCGGCACTCGCAGCATATCTAGATGTTGTTTAGCAGCCTCAGTTGATGATAGTTTATTTACTTTTACTTCGTCCACGCACCCAAGTGTGCCTAAATGCTCTTGCCATGCTAGCAAAACCAGGTCACAGCAATCTTCTCCTCCATTGTCATCTTCTCATCTAGTGAAAACTTCTGAGCTGCCATGAAAGACTGCCCCCGAAGGAGGCTGCCACAGGACCACTGCTGTGACAACAAGGGCACTGGGGCTTCGGAAGCCATGGAAGAGCGAGCGCCGCTCTGGACTTGGGCCGCTGGTACGACATTCAGGGAATTTCTAGAATTATTCGGAAATTTTGGGCTGACCAAAGTGGCAGAAAAAACCATAATTTAATTACGCTTTTGTACGCCGCTTTCCTGCCTTTTTACGCCACTTTACGAAGTGACAGTTGCAGTGATGATTATTCAGGTTTTGCACGATATCGCTAAAACATTTCTTATGGCAAAGAAACCATCTTTTGCTCTCTAGATTTGACTCCGCAGCTTACGCGGCACCTTTTACAGGGATCGAGAGACAGCCGCATGAAGATGCTATCTACAAGCCTCTGCTACAGATTCCACAAAAAGTTTGCCAGAAACATCTTAAGCAGGGCATCCTAGACTATTCCCCACACCCAACCTGCTTTCTCCTCAGCATGGAAAGTAAATACACTGTATATTGGCTACTCTGGTGGCAAACTTTTAGGATAGGCCGCCTTCCACTCCTCCGGGAGCGAAAGAGTTTGCGCCCCTCTAAGATAAGCAACCACGGAACCCATCTGGGCATCCTCCCACAAGTCCGCATACAGGGCCTTGTCCATAAGAATAGTCTTCGCATCCTTGTACTCGCGTTTCACCTGCAAGGCTGGGGATGGCTGGGGCATGTTTACAAGACTAGGTTTTGCAGGCTTCCGGGGCAAAGCAAGGGGAGCACATCGCAAGAGACACACAGGGTTTTCGGGCAACATTGAAACCTGACTTGAAAGTTCGCTTGGCCTGCTGAGCTCGCAATGCTTCCTTGTGTTCAATGAACCGATGGAAGCCTCTCAGGAAACGAAGCCCAAACCCAAGCGGGTATTGCCTAAGTTGTGCGGCTACATAATACGCGCATGGGAGACACATCGTTGTCGTAAGAGTCGCGCATGACTGCTTTAATTCAGGAAAGTAGCCCAGAAGCTTTAAGCGCCTTCTTGTTTCCGGAAAATCTTGTTTTGCCAGTCCCAGGATCTTTATGCTTTCGAACCAATCGACGCTTCTGCATCCTGCGCCTTTCCTCTTTGGTTAGGGGGCTGTGATCTGCAAAGACACAGATTCCAGGGCTGTTTGACCAGGCTCGAGTTCGCTTGGGCGATCTGCCCCCTAGCCTCCCCATCCAAAATCCAATGCGATGTACCTGGGAAGATTCTATAGGGGCTCTTGCAGGGCTTGGAAGGGTGTGTCAAGAAGCTGAATGGATGCAATCATGACTGTCATGCTGCGCCCCTGCCTGCATGTAAGAAGGTTAGAGGCACGAACATTTTGGAAGCCGGTGTTGCCAAGAGCATTGAAGTATTCTCGTCCGGTAGACGATCTACTAATGCACACCCAACTGCTGCACACAAGACCAAAGTGTACCACAAAGGCACCCTCTTTGGCCTTGAGAATGCTCGCCAGCAATAACCTGGGACGCAGCCCGGTCTGGGGAAACCCAATTGAAGGTTTAAGGCTAAGTCTACACAACCCTGTCGTAAGCAGCAATATTTGCTATGTTCACTTCAAAATTTGATTTAGCTTAAGTCTGCTAGTATGGTGGGGAGACTAGGCTATGCAGGGCATACTTCTTATCAAAATGGCGGAGGGTCAGTGGGCCTGAAACCTCTATATATATATATTATAGTACGTAGCTGAGGTTACTGTGGGGGCCACTACGTTGAGCCGAGGAACCCCATACCAGCATCAGTCAACAAGTCCATAGGGTTGCCCATTGACTTTGGAAGCTTCCGCGCAGTGGCATAACCATCCCAAAACTCCAGCTCCAAAGACCCAACAGATAGGCCTGCGTAGCGTAAGCAGCGGGAGAGGGACGCAACACCCGCGAAGACTTTGAGTGCGTCGTACTCCTGCCGAGGGAAGGGGAATTGTTATAGGGTTACTGGGGCAGTCTTATAGCGCAAAAGTGAAGGGCCCATCCTCGTTCAGTATCATCGCCTGATTGAAGTAAAGGAGAACAACGGCGCATATCAAGACCTTGGCAGTATTTGTTGAGACTACGTGGGGGCCCCTCTACGTCGTGTACATTCTTGGGAAGTTCAGCTAAGGATCCCCGGGGGCATGGACTTGTGCAAGACCATGGATAACTCTTTCGAGTCGGGCAGGCATGACCGAAGCCCAGCTACATGTACAGTTTTCCTTGAACGCTGCGGCTTTTGCAGGAAACTGCTCTGTTTCTCATGTCGGCTTTTTGTGCCACCCATGCTACGCAAGTTGACTATCCCAGAGTCCCCCAAAAGCAGGAGCTGGCCTGGATCTGGCGCCTCATAGAATCGATGTCGAAGCTGCCACGCCCGGCTCATGGAAGATGTTCAGCACCTGGCGCATTGTTTACACAGAGGGCTGATATAAGGAACCCAACAATGAAAGTAGCAGCAGTAAGGGCGATGATTTTGCAAAGCCCGTCTAACAGCTCCCCACTGCATGTCGGCAATGAAACTGTGTCAAACTACGAGGCAAAGTTTGGGAAGGCTTGGCTCTACAGGGCTCGAGGCTTACACGCTGGCTCTTTTTAAGCCTCATATGTAATATTATTCCGGTTTGCATGCCCCAGGCCCCTGGCCGCACCATCATACATCTGCACTGCAATGGCATCGCTTGCCATATGACACTGGAAAAGTAGCACGGATTGCATTGCTGGAAATGGGATTCAAGCCGCCGCAACTTCAAAAGCAACACTGTGGCAAGCACATTGGAGGCAACCATGATTTAACCCAAGATTATCCAAATGGGCTACACACCTGGCAAGCCTGCAGTTCACTCTTCCGGGCATGCCACAGCGTTCCACCGGGTCCCTCGAAACTTTGGCCTAAGGCACATGTTCTGGCATCCCCAGTGGGACCAGCGGCATGTTGGGCAACCCAACACATAGTTGCCACACGCACTGTAGCCACTACCACTTGGATCAGGCTCCATCACCTCTTGGCCATGGCTAGGCGGTTTCTTTGCTTTGCCTTTGGCCTTGCCTTTTGCAAACGGCTTGGCCTTCGCTTTGGCTTTGGCCTTTGGTTTACCTTTTGCCTTCGGGGCCGCTTTGGCCTTTGCCTTTGATTTGGCTTTTGCCTTAGGCACGAGCTTGTCATCGTCCGCAATGCCACGCTTGGGGGCACACTTCTCTGATGGCTCATCGTCCGTCTCCTCCGTTTCATGCTCAAACTTGTTCGTGCTGGCACCCTTCGCCTTGCTCCTTCTGCGCTTCTTCTTGTTGGCATTCTTCAACAAATCTCGCTTGCTCCTGGACTTGCGCTTCCTTCGAAGCACTTCCTTCAATCGCGAGCGCAGCTCATTTTGCGCCGACAGCGAAACAGGCTCAAGCAACGGAGAATGCGCTGACAAAGAACCGGGATCTTGCTTCGGAGAATTCGGCTCCTACCCAATGCCCGATCAAAAGGAAATATCGGAAGACCCAGTTCAAATACTGTAAGTGAATCAAACCTTTCAAGCACCCACTCCTCCTTGATCTTCTCCGGAGATGATTGCACCTCATAAACAAGCCCAGCATCCTTGTCAGGAACGGGGTTCTCAGCAAGGGGAAGTTGATCCTGAGGGGGAAGTTGATCCTGAGGGGGAACTTCGACCAAGGTATCCACCTTCGCAGGGGTGCAGGACATATTGCAGTTTCTCATTGCCCCAATTTTTAACACCCTATATCATTGTTTGGCCCAGCCTCATCAGGATTCACACCATTCACGGAAACAGTAGAAGCATCGGGGAACAAGCATCGCCGTGTAGGCGGAGACATCTCATGGTTGCCTGCTTTAGGGGGATGTCGTTTGCTTAATATGGTATGGGGGAGTAAGTTTGAACTTTTTTCCTAGCCTTCATGGGACGAAGATTTAGCAGCGTTCATCTTTGGAGGAGACCCCATCACGAGCAACACCGCGTCACGACGCACATGTTGTGCATCACTAGCACGTCCACCTTCCAGCAAAGAAATCTCAGCCATCAGTTTGTTCAACACCTCCTCCTGAGCAGAGGGCAAAGGCTTCTCATAGGAGGCCGGGGTGGGTAGGACCTCGTGTGACCCACCCATGCTTAAACTTTCCAAAGACTTCTTGGATCTGTGGCGGAAGATTGGGACCTGCGAATCCTGCGTTGCATCCAAGGTCATGCTGCGGCCAATCTTCTTAGGATCCTCATGCCAACCATCATCAAGGGGCCCCATGCCTTCGGGCCTTTCCACCCCTTCGCCACCCCCACCATCCTCAAGCGGTTCCTCGTAGGAGCCATCTCCGAAGACTCTGCGGGGATTTCTTCATCATTGTCCGGCTCCTCTTCCTCCCCACCTTCCTCATTCATATCACTCTCATCATGGGCTAGCGCATTTTCATCCTCATCGTCATCGTCCTCTTCCTCACCAGCCTTACGCGCCCGAAGCTCCGCGATGGCTCCGAACAGCTGGCGGACAGATGAAGCCTAGCCAAATTTAATCTTGAATGGGTACATCTAAAACTACTTTTTTTACAGTACGTACTTCAAACAAAAGATGGTAACCAAATGATCCAAACAACTCGTGGTGTCTGGTTGCGTTTTGCAGCATCTTTTTGTCGGTGAAGAGCGTAGGAGTATAGGCGCCGCAGGTCCCAGGAATCAAGATAAGCTTGTTTTGAATTTCTGGGCTCGCAATTCATCTGCTTGTAGAGTTCTCTGACCTTATATGTGTCATGCAAAATCCCCCTGGATAAAACCGTTTACATTCTACACATCGTTGGCTGAAAACTTCTGCATCAATAATCTCACACGTTGCAGCAAATTACACTGTCCTCCACCTTCTGAATTGGGACGCGTTTTCCACTCAACACCTGAAGCGTGTCTACCATGATCTTCACAGCGCTGGCATTCATGGATAGGCTCAGGGTATTGATGGGGTTCTCCTTCTGCGTGGGTTTGTCCTCATCTTGCTACCGCGGCTTTGGGAATGCAAGAAGTAAATGGTCAGCACGGAAGCGCTTGCGGATTTGTCTGCACTGCTCCCATTGCGAGCACAGTGTAGTGGCCATGTTGGCTTGTTACAAACAAACTTAATCCAAAACTCTTGGGATGTATATAGGTTTGCTCAGGCTCCCTAAACAGCAACTGAATCCGAAAGTGGACGTTCAATATCCCAGCCCCCCAAGCGAGCAGGAGAGCACCTGAACTTGTCCATGGCCCGTTTCCAATGCACATCCTGCGCCGAGTTCTTAGGTGTGATCTATATAAAAATGTAGAATACCCAACAGTGTGACCCTGCGACCTTTAAAGCGCTAAAGCACGGGTCCTCTAAGGTAATCGAGCAGCTGAAAAGCCATTGCCCACGAGCGAAAAGAACACCATGCTTTCTTGGGGAGCACTTGATTTTGTGTGCTGCATGACCAAAGCCTATGGATAATTTATGGGCCCCACATACTCATAGATTTAATGTGTCCAGCAGCAGGCTTCTGATCCAATTCGACGTTGCGGCAAAGAGATTGAGATTTCAGGAGGTGAGGGAAACCGATAATCGCCACTTTCTAAAAGTGACATTTATTAGGGTGGATATGGGAAAGTATATAAGAATACTTGCAACCCCATCACTGTGACACTCACCAGGGCCACTTTTGAAAGTGTATCTTAATTATAGGGGTCCAAGACGATGCAGGTAGGGTTTAGGGTACATCCCATGAGTCGACCCGATCAAACCCCATTGTGACTTAGGAGTAGGTTCCCTAGCACCTTTCAACTCCAGCATCCCACAAAGACAAGGTTGCCTTGAAGGGGATTCAGCTTCGATAGCCAGGGGGCAGTGTAGCGTCCAGGATTTGGGCTTTAGCGGTTAGGGTAGCCCCGGAAACCCATGGGTTTAGGGTATAGGTTGATGTGCAAAGGACCCCAAACAGACCAAGACCCCCCATCTACCCTCCACTAGGGCCTACATGCCCAGTACCTTCCAGCCCTAAACCCTCAACCCTCAACCCTAAACCCTGACCTTAAACCCTCAACCCTAAACCCTAGTATTTTGGAGGGTGGTTTTTGAAGATAGCCCACGAGCAGTTCGACAAGTCGGGCCTGTCAGCTTGAAGGGTTCGTGGGGTCCCTTGGGCCCTGTCCGCTGGGGCTCCGCATGAGCTATCGTCTAAACTCCTCAAAGAGGGTTTATATAGGGGATTATATACGGGGTTTTATAGGGGTATTAAGCGGGATACTAGGAGTTTAGACTATAACTCCACATAGATCAAGGTAAGTATCTTTCAGAGCTTTTCAGGTCATTTCAATGTATCTAGGTATTATTGTCATATTTGTATGGGTGGTTTTCCAAGGACCAACACCTTCAGGCGGGTTGGGAGGAAGTGCCATTTATAATCTATATCCTTTCCAGCCCGAAGTATAGGTATAGCTTATGCAGACCGTAACCCTAAACCCTAAATTCAGCCCAGCCCGCGGGTTCTCCACACTTCATGTTGGTCTCTGAACCTGAAATGCCCCACACATGAAAGGATGATGTTCCCAGAAAGGTGTCTAACCCTGCAAACCCTAAACGCCCAACCCAAGACATTTGAACCCTAACTCCTTAAAGCCGAGACCCCTGATAAATAAAGCCCCTCCCCTTTATACAGGAGGGGGTTAATTGTTGCCTTTACATTGCCTGAAACCAGAGTTACTTACAGCTTCATGGGTTATACCTTTTACTACGGCGTAATTACTACCAAGCTGCCCGGAACCCAAGGCAGGGGGGTTAGGGTTTAGGGTACACCCTAACGTACCAAACTGTAGGTACTTGGGGTTCCAGGCAATCCCTGAACAAAAGCTGAGTCTTCAGGTGCACTCTGCCCGCTCATGTGGGGCCAGCGGAGAGAAGCCTGAGGACAGCGTGTGGGTTGCAGGGTTGTGTTGGGGTTATATTGGGATAATGGAAAACAAAATGGAAACTACTAAAATGGGTTGTATAGGGATTTGGGCTTAGGGTCTAGGGCTTAGGGTTGAGGGTTTACAGATTGGGTTTGAGTAAAGCTTAAATGGTTTACGGATTCGGGATTAGGGTCTGGGCCAAGGAAACCGCCAGGTGGGTAGTTATCACGTGTGAAGCCCATATGGGTATTGGTTTAAATTCCCTGTAATACGGGCTCCTACATTTGGGTTCCCATCATAATACGGGGCCCTATATAAATTTCCCCCATTTTGGGAACAGTAATTTAGGGAAACTACCATATAAGATTCATATAGGGCTCGCATAGGGGTTATGGGGCTACATGAGGTCTACATAGGCCTGCTTTGAGGGTACTCACCTGATAACTATCCACCCAAAGGTTTCCTGACCGGGGTGTGGGGACTCAGCAGGGCTATCCAGGTTTCGGGTGTAGAGGTGCGGGAAGCGTGCTTACCTGGAACCTCCAATGTCATTCCTTTTTGGATTTGGTGCCTTTTGTTGGTTTGGACTCTTATTAGGGCTACCAAGAAGGTTCTACATTGGAGGGTCTGGGTAGCTTCTCGGGTGTAGATTTGTAACGGTTATAGGTTTCAGGGTTAGGGCTTCTGAAAGTGACAAAATCTGAAGCTGACCCATTTCCAAAACACATTCCGAGTATGTATGCTACTATATAGACTGTTCTCAAGATTATGGCTTTTTTGGGTATATGTATATATATATACATACCAAAATAGGACCATAATTTTGGGAACTACCTAAATTACTATATCTGCTAAACAATTTATTATGTTCACATGTTCGTACGATTTACTATACGACTTGTCATCCGAGTTGATTCTTTCGCGGTAGTGTCATCATCTTGCTATCCATTTCCATCCGCATCAGTACGATGAACCACGTCACCACCTGCACCCCGAAAGTAGCCAAAATCATAAACCCTAAGCCTTAGACCCTAAACCCTCTCAACCCTAAACCCTTAGGGATATGGGTGTCCATCGCAGCAGTCAATTATTCTACATCCTTTGAGGTCGTGGTACCGGAATACGACAGCTTCATATAGGGTTTAGGGGTTTAGGTTTGTAGAGTTTAGGGTATAGGGTTTAGGGTTTAGGTAACTCGCAAGCAGAAGCCCTACAGGTGCGCGGCATCCCTCCGCTTGCCGGCACTGAGGCAACTGAGGCAAAGTCAGGGTTTCGGGCTGCAGGGCTTTAGATTATAGGGTTGTGGGTTTTAGGGTTTTAGGGCTTAGGTTTTAGGTTTCTAGGATTTTAGGGTTTTAGGGTTTAGGGTTTTAGCTAAACTGCTTACCTAGGAAGTCGTTGTGTCAGGAACAACCGTTCGGTCTCTGGTTGTTTGGGCCCCCTAGGGATCAGGGCCTAGGTTTAGGATGAAGTTCTGCGGGCGTCCAGAATTTCAGCGTCAAGAATTTAGGGTTCAGGGCTCAAGATTTAGGGCTTAGAAATAAGGATTGAGTCTTAAGCCCAAAGATTCCATGTAGCTACATATGTTCGGGCTGTAAAGTAGTAGTATGGGAAGCCCCGTTGGGCCCAAAGTCTATACCATATAGTTGCATGGACCCTTTAGGCTGTATTTGAGCCCGTAGCACGCCCAGGCATTCACTTCCCAACTCCTACGGATTCTCCGCCGGTCGGAGCCTACTAGGAGGTCCGTTGTACTTAGAACCTACGTACTAGCTGCAGTTCTAAGCCAGTTATATATGAAGGGTAACTGTAGTTATTGGACTTATGATTGGGTTATAACATGTTATAACTGCAGTTACTAAATAGGTTTTAAGTACAACGGACCTCTGAGTACGCAGCTAAGAAAAGGAAGGCCCCGACCTAGCTCGTCGGCTTCCGCGGACACTGTTTCCGGGCCCGTAAAATTGACGGGGGTGTTGACTAAGCCCTTCGTGCCTTTTTTGGGGTCCTAAGGTCCTAAGTTCTCTAGAAAATAGATTTAAACAAGCCATAGTCAGAAAAAATGATCTTGTCAGTCCTTGGTGACTGGGGCTCTTAGCTGAGTACAGCTGATCCGACACCTGAAGCCTCCTTTTGAAGAGCCGGCCACACTGGCGATTACATGGAGAGTATTGTAGGCGGTTGAAACTCTTAGGGTTTAGGCTTTGGGATTGAGGGTTTGGGCATCCGCTTCCCCACTACGTTGCAGGAGCCGTTCTATATATATATATATGGTTATTCTGGTTATTCTGGAGGCGACAGGTCTTCCCATATAGATCTTGGGGG
>CAJNIZ010003091.1:57503-126165 GCA_905231905.1 Symbiodinium pilosum | reverse complement strand
TTTTTTTTTTTTTTTTTTTTGGGTGCTCGCGTCAGCGGTTTCCCTGTACGGCAGCTGATTTCGAAAAACCATATTCAACGACTGTTTTCATTACATTTTCCGGCGTTACACCGGCCACACGTTTTAGGAACATTATCTGTCTGTACTGCAGGATGTTGGAAAGCATCCAGTTGTCTGCCCATGTCTGCCCGATTGAAAACTTCAGCGTTCGATTTTTCTTTTTAGGCTGCAAGCACAGCAATTTGCGAAAACATGCGGGGACAACTTGCTTGACAAACATCTAGCCTTGTGCTTTGTCAAGCCAAGCAAAATGCAGGCAACAAGGAACAAAAAAATGACACCACGTTTGCGTCAGAATGTTGCCTAAGTGAAATCAGTCCGTTCCATACCCAGTCGACTGACTCACTTCCACAGTGATGACACCAGAGGCAGACAGAGTACTGCCCAAATACACCCTGGATGATTTGCTGAATGATGCCCCATAGGCTGCGTGGCAGTAACGAGCGCACAGCGAAGCACCAGCCCACCAAAGCGTATAGCGAAGCGCACCGCTCGCAGCGCATCCTCTGGAGCAGCGCGTCCGGAGGGCTAAGGATGACGGCCTCAGCTGCATAATCGGCTGTCTCCCCAGGCCGCAAGACCAACAGCAGTTAGCTGGATACGGCAACACAGTGTGGGGATGCGGGCCACTGGCCGCTTACTGACGTGGCTTTGGTTCAACATGGCAGTGGCCAGCGAAGTGCGCCATGCATCCGGGACGTCTGCCTGTTGCCCCATAATTGTACAACAACGCAGAATTTGGCTTACAGGCCATCAAGACCACTTGCCTTCTTGTTCCTTCGCGCACTAGCTGCGAAAATCACTTCCTGTGCCAACATGTCACCACAACGCCCCAGCCTCACCGCAGATTTACCCGCCCCGCCCCCCACCCTCCTCACTTGCTTCCAAAAGACGTGCGACGGGCAGTATTTCAAGCTGTAAATACCCGCGTTCACTGCACCTGTCCTGCATGACAAGCATGTGAAAAGTTCTGCATTACTGAGAATGGGTATAACCAAGCAATCATAACAATGATACTATTTACTACATCCATTGAACTATTTGGGATCTATGGGTGGATTTCAGCTTGGGCAGCCAGATTCCCCACTTCAGCAAAAACGAGCCGTTTACAAAAATCATAACCTCCTTCAACCCCATTATACCCCACTTGAACAAGTGGCAAAAATTCCACAGAATCACCGCACGCAATGTCGTGTTTTGGTGATTCCAATGGCCTCAAAACTAGTTGCTGGCTCAGAATTGAAGCTCCAGTTTCTGCAAGAGCTTGTAGCAGGAAAGACAAGGAACTTCACGCGGGCAGCTGAACCGGGGATCGATGCTTCTGGTCAAGCATCAGCACATGCATTGACTTAAGGGTGTGCTCTTGTTTAAAAAGAGTGCAGCGTAAGAGTGCCTCTCCGCTTTCGGGGTTTTGGGGGTCATACAGTCACAAAAAGTGCGGCGCAAAGCTTCGGAGATGCAGGACTGAAGGTACGGCTCGTTGTTGGCGGGCATTTTGCTATATAGGGCTCAGGGCCCATAGGCTCCCCAACAAGCAAATCCACCAATTTTTTGGCGAACAAATGTTCACGATTGCTCTTCAAAGTCGGTCCAACGTCGATGATTTTGCATTGATGGTCTCAAATTTCAAGTTGGGGAAAGCAAAATGCTGCAATTGAGACAGCCTAAGTTCTGCAAGCGCAACAATGCCAGTTAGTTTGCGATGGAAAAGGGAATTCCGCGATTGCTTCTGTGATGTTCTAATCAGGTTTTGCCCATGAACATGTGCCTTTCTGATGAACATGCACATGCTCTTTCTTCAGAGATCTTGTTTCCCATGCACAACAAACGGCTCAGGACCGGATGCTTTGTAAAGCTCAGTCCTTTAGCATGGTCAAGTAATAGAATACAGTTTTTGGCGGAGTTCAACGGTGGCCAGTTTGGTTTGGTTTGCATGTTGTATGTTGCACGTTGTTCCTTTATAAATCTCAACCCTAGACCGCAGAGTCCTTCATAAGCCAAGTGAAATGACACATAGACACGCAACCATGAAATTCAAGCCATACTCAAGTCTGGAACCCGTAGCCCAAACACAACCCAACATCTGCAAAACTCATAGCCACGAACTTGCAAATCGATGCGACCTTCACATGAATCCACCGAATTCACCGCCATGCGTGTGCTGGGAAAGATTTGGATTGGAGTGCAGGATTGGGTTTGGTATTGTTTAGTTGAGATGGTGTGGAACTTTTGGTCGGGCTGGAACGAAGATTGGATGACGCCGGGATGGTGCGGAAATTTGCAATTTTTGCTCCAGTTTGTCTGAGAGGCACATTGAGCTGAAGCAGCCGCCTCCAGCTTGTCTTATTCGGGCATTGAAGTGGAGAGCGGTTGAAGCTTGCCTGAGCCGGCGCGGTTCACAATCGCCATGTCAGCAGCTTGCACACAACTGCACCGCTGTTCCGCCCCGTTTTTTTTCGCAACGGCCCGTACGTTTGCAACGAGTTTGTTGTCGTTTTCTCGCCTTGCAAGGCTGCCAATGTCTATGGCGATTCACCTCTGCTCAGTGACATCTTTGCGGACTCGCCCGAGCCTCCCCCCACATGCGAACCGCGTGTTGTGAGGCACGCCCTCTTCGCGGCGTGGATTTGCTCGGCATCAGCCCTCATGCTGGCCATGTGTGGCAGACGGCGCTCCAATGCAATGAAGATGTGAGTGTATGTGCGGTAACGCGCTAAATGTCCAACTGTACTGTTGGGAAGGGTCTTGAAAGGTCGCTCACCTGCCATCAAGACAACGTGACAAGGCGAAGCAATGCGAAGCATACTTCATTCGTTGCGCACCAATGCCGGCAAACCCAGGACGACACAGACATACCTGGACCACAGCGCGATTAGAAGGCAAAACAAAGCAGCAGACCGTGCAGCATGCTGCCGGGCCTGCCCCACCTTTTCCCTGAGGGGTGCTGCCTGTTTGCATGTTGGCTTGGTGCGAAGTGGCTTCTGCGCGGCAACTCCCCTTTTAAGAACGGGGTGTTGACCAAAATTGTATAGCTCTGCTCTTGTATGTGGGGAATCAATACGCTACTTGTATTGCACTGCCTAACACATACATGCGCCAATGTACGTGTGTACACTCGAAGATTTACGCTCGCACACAACATCAACACCACAGGCGGCACTGGGGAACCCCAGAAATCGTGAAACAACAAAAGCCCAATGTCTTAGCCGGGTGCCGCCAATTGTTTCCAGACATGCCGTGAGCGAAAGTTCCAAAAATGTACATGAATGGATGCATGTACAACTGCGGCAGCAGCTTCCCGGCACACACGGGCTGCGGCTTCCAGCAGCCCACATCGAGAGTGCAGTTGGCCAGAACGGGATAGACAGCCAAGTTATCACCAACAGGCTTGGGCGAGTGGAAGCTGGAGGCGGTCAAGAGCGGAAACTTGAAAGAGCCTTGGGCGAAGTCTGCCTGGCAGCAGGAATGCAAAGAATGCAAATACTTTGCAGTGAGGCCGGAAGTGCATCAAGCTCTAAGACTCTAGACTGAAGATGGGCGCGTGGGGGCTGATCAGGACTTCATGCTTTATTTTATTTTATTTTTTTTATTTGTTTTTCTCGGTTTATTTGTGAATGGGTTTTAACAAATTGTATGGCCCCAAAAATGTTTATGATTTGGTTTATGATTAAATTTATGGTTCCAGAAAAATTTATGAGTCGGTTTATGACTGATTTTTCTGGTCCCAGAAATGCAAAAAATCAACCATAAAAACGTAAGTAAACCACAAAAACAATAAAACCTCGAGTTTGTTCATTGTTTTTCAGTTTTCCAGCCCGCCCCACACCCACCCCCTCCCGCGGGCTAAACCATAAGAAATAAAAAAAACTGTAAAAACTCGAGGTGTTTCATTGTTTTCCCAGTTGTCCAGCTTTCCCCAACCCTACCCTGTCTCGCGGGCTGGGATGGGGTTGGGTGGAAAACCAAGAAAAAATCACAAATAAACAATTTAAGAAAAAATAAAGACTCTAGGTTGTTCATTGTTTTCCAGTTTTCCCACCCTCCCCAGCCCTACCCCCTCTCGTGGCTAAAGCCATAAACAAACATCATTGGAATCATCATTTGTTCTGAGCCATAAATGACACCATAAATGGAATCATCAACTCTTTCTGAGCAATAAATGAAACCATAAATGGAATCATACACTTTTCTTGAGCCATGAACTAAATCAAAGTGAAAACCATAAATTAATGTTGGCCGACCGATAAGGTACCAGCCAAGCTCGCACGTCTCTACTCTAGACTTTTCTTAGCGTTCAGACCTTTGATGCTTCTTGTGTTTCCCGACGTCCAAGTTGACATCGTGAAGCGCGATACCCCTGAACGATCCTGAACGTCTATCACTCTCCGCTGTCGCATGGTGGTGTCGCTCCCTGATTCACTGCTCTGCCCCAAGCCTGTAGAAGCTTGGTCTCTTTTTAGCTTGCATGTCTATGGTCGCGCAATCGAATCTGCCACTTGGCAGCGCTACGGCTGCGGTGGCAGTCCACGACAATGACAATGGAAAAAAAAAGATCTGACAGGCAGTACCACCATACGATGGCCTGACTGATTCAGCCTCCCGCCCTCTTTTGCAGCTGGTGCCACTTGTTTCGACAACACTTTGGGGAGGCTGCTGCCCTGTAGGTGGTGGAAGATCTGGGCAGAGTCAGGCTTGAAGAAGTTCAAAATCCTTTCATTCGGCTTAACATTCATGCACCGAGACCATGATTACAGAGGTTGCTCCGCTGCGAGCAAGCTCGTCTCAGGTCAGAGCTTACATCAGCTCGTTGTCAGCAAGCCAAAATGGAGCTGTGAGCATTCAGGGTGATAGGGGCGTCATGGTGCTTTCTTATGAAAAAGAGCTGACTCAACTGGCAGAAACTTTAGCTCGTTTCAGATCTGCCGCCTTGGTGATATGCGGGAGTGGCTCATTTCAGTCTTGTTGCTTCTTGCAATGCGCTGTCGCGCCCTAGGCCCAAAGCTTTATCACGCTTCCTGAGGGCCATACGACCTCCCCAACTGCGCTGCTGACACCAGCACCTGACTGGGCATGTGGCGTTGCTGTCCCAGTCCCCTTCTGTGCTGTTGCCTGAGCCCTCTGCTGGCATCCTCTCTACATCTCTTATCCAAGCCAGTCGGAGCAGCATCGCCTGCTTTGCATCGCGCGCACACTCAAGGAGAGCTGACGCACATGCCGGCCTGCCCGCTGCGGTGACAAGAGGTGCTCCTTCAAGCGTGGCAGTTCACTGCTTGCCTGTCACCCTCTCAGCTTGCAAGAAGACATCCAATGAGCAGCCAGGTCCTCGCACAAGAAGCCGCCGCCCGAAGTGGGGTTCACCTGCAACAGCTCAGAGCTCTTGTTTACAGCACCAAACTGCCTGTGCTAAGCCCATCTAGCTGCCAAATTAGAAGAGAACGTCTCTCCCGCCTCAAACACGCTAAATTTTGGCAGAGACATCTTCCACGCCTGCGCCGGTCTTACTAGCGGTCTACACTCATTGTCGACTCGCAACGCACTTGTGCGCTGCTTGTACTTTAAGTCGGCTGTCTTCTACAAACGTTGCAGAGCATGGCCTCCTCAACGGGTACCCTCAGTTGACCACCAAAGTTTTGCCGGGAAGCATTTTTGCTTGAGTTCCGGGTTTGGGGGCAGGGGCCAACATTGCATGTGCTTGCTTCCCGCAATTTGGCAAGGAGCCCCTTGAAGTAGGCCAGCAAGAGCTGAAGCGCTGTGATGTGGCTAACCTCGGATTTCATGCAAGTTCTTGCAGATCTTAGCAACAATCATACGATGTAAAATGCAGCTCCGTGTTGACAGGCTAGGTTGAATGACAATGTCGACTCTATAGCTGCCTCCCACAAAAACCCCCCAAAGGGCATTCCCTACTCAAACTATTAATGCGGTAGTCTCCATGTTCTTTTCCAGTTGATTCTCTATGATTGGAAGAAGTATCCCTGTACTCTTATATTATCCTTAAACCCTGAATCATGGTTTGCATGCTCTTGTCCATTTTTTCCACATGTAACCCCAATATCACCCCCATATAGCCAAACAAAAACTCATGAGATCCTTGTTGCCAGCGGCCTCTCGTGCAACAGAGGGTTACATAGGCTTATATGGGGGTAAATTGGGGATAACATAGGGATTATGTAGGGTTAGAAAGGGATTCTGTAGAAGATCTGTGAGCTATCAGAACTTGGAATGAATGAGAGAGCCTTGATGTATGGCCTTGCGAACACATTACTGCAACATGTGCAGGCGGCAGTGGGCCATCAAAAACGAAATGTACCTTCAATGAGTGAAGAAAACAGCATCAATTGACCAAAGAAACCAGCACCGCTGTCGTTGCAAGGGTTTTGTTCCAAATAGCCCGCTGGATTATTGCGTTCGATGCTGCCATTGCAACTTTCAGGCATTCATACTCGTTTGCATCGGGCTGCGATTCTTGCACAGGTTGCCTTGCTTGTTGTTCGGCTATAATTAGCTTCTTCGAGGAACCGCATCATAACATGATGTCTCCCACCGCTGCAACTTTCAGTATTTCTGCCTGTAAGAGCTTCAGCTCTTCCAATTTGCGGTATTTACAGGTCTGAAGAGCTCCGCCGCTCCTCCCAATGCTAAGACTGCAATTACCTTCGACTGAGATCACGCAATGCAGTTTGCATTTGGAAGATTGCTCTTCCTATTAACATCGGCTGTCGGCTCAGTTGGTTTCTTTTCAGGGCTTTTGCTTGGCTTTGCTTCGGCGGAGCACCCTCCACGGGCCTCACAGACCAAAATGCTCCAGAGAATTGTTGTGGTGGCGATGAAACCACTACTCACTATTGACTGCATACGAATTTGCCGCATGGGATTTGCAAAAAATAGGCAGGATTAGAGGGATTCTCTTCAGAAAGTCTCGTTTCTGGTACCAGAAAATAAAATGTGGGAAAAATGCATAAACGATTTGACAGGGATGAGCGGCGTAAGTAATCATATCACTGCAGTGGCAGTCGGAAAGATGATGGCTGCTTGACACATCAGGCATGCAGATTTGAAAAAAAGAATAAAATAAAGGGCAGTTATGGCTGCAGTAGACGAGGGGCGATGATGCTTTGTGATACATATAAATGGTGGATTCAGGGATCCGAGGCTTAAGCTTTTCACAGTAGCGATATAGCGACGGTGGTACCAAAAGCTATGAAATATTAGTCACAGTAGTGGAGAACGAACACCGTGATTCAAAATGCCGACGAGCGCAGCGGCAACAACAGCAGCAGCGACAACAACAACAACAACACCAACACCAACAACAACAGCAACAGCAACAGCAACAGCAACAGCAGCAACAGCAGCAACAGCAGCAACAGCAACAGCAACAGCAGCAACAACAGCGGCAACAACAACAGCAACAGCAGCAACAACAGCGGCAACAACAACAACAACAACAGCATCTGAACAAATTGTGGAACAGAAAACCCCGGCCACAGCAAAAAGAGAAAGCGTAACAACACAAGTAAGCCATAACAGTAATAATCACAATGATGCTAGGGAGAAAAAACGTAATGCTAGCGCAAATAGGCATGGTAAAATACTCGTGATCAAAAAAGAAGAATGCACCAGTCACAATTGGCATTCGAATGGCATTAGTCACCATGATATAAGCTGGAATGGTAACAATGCATTGGGTAGTTACAGGTATTCTAGAGGACAGGGGGCAGTGACATCAATAATAACAACCATCTTAGTGCAAGTAATGGCACAAATAGCAGTCAGAGTGGTAGAAGTACATCGTCGGACTGCTGGCAGGATTATCACGGCCAGCACGGTCATGATCCCATGACTGCTAACATCTCGCTGCCCAGAGTTATGATAATTGCCATCATCCCTTACCTTGACGGTTGTACCGGTTCACTCTGCGTGGCGCGCCTACTTCTCTGTACTCTGCTTAGTCTTTTCGCGCGTCTCTTCTTCCTTCTTCTTCTACAGGCATAGGAAGGCCTTGCAGCTCCCTAGAGCACAGCTCCTTGCCCTCCCATAGTCCGCGCGAGCGCAGGTCCGACCCAGAGGACCGAGGTAGCACTAGTCCCAAGCCGCCACCCAATGCCCCGGAGACCGTTCAACAAGAAACTGCCGAATTATGAATGCGCATAGATGTCCGGCTCAGGTCTAACGCTTCTTCCTACTCAATGGGCTTGTGAGACGTAACCAGGCCTATGCATATGCCCAAGACTCTCTTCTTCCTTCTTCTTCTTCTACTGGCTGCGCCAGCTCCTGAAGGGGCAGGCTGGGGCTACGCCCCATAGCCGTGCATCCCTGTCTGTACACAACAAAAATGAAATCGAACAATCCCGTCAACGTCGTTTAGGATCCTTGACTTCTTCTTCTCCCCCTCAGCCCCCCAACCCCTCTTCTTCCCATTGGGATTCTCCGCTGCAGTCCGAACATAAATCACTCCCATAGCACACGGAAATATCCACACTAGGCCCCCACATCTCGAAAGATTTCGTTGGAGAAGCTATATCCCGGAAAAGTTGGTGTTCTGGCACCTTCACTTGTGGTCTTGGATGAGGAGGCTCTCCGACAGCGCCTAATTTCCCGATCAAGGCCCCCACTGGGAACCCACCAATGCATGTCTCCTCATCTGTTCATTCCATTGGTACCTGAACACGTTGGTTCCGGTGCCATTCTGATTATTTACACCTGTTACGTCTGCGCTATGATTCCACTCTTCATTCCCCTAATTGGTGCATCTGAATTGTTCGGTTGTCATTGCGTACTGCCATCCCATATCCAAGCATTTTCCTACGGACCCCTCCCTCTTGCCTTTCCCCTCAGACATGGGTATTGCAAATTATGCACTGGTCACGGTAGGGTATCGGTATCCGCTCTCCCCTAGGAAGCCTTTGTTCCCTTTCGTTCTCTCTTGTTCTTCTTGCTCTTGCCGTGGCAACTGTTCTTGTCCACCACTTGGAGGCTCTGAAGAGATTCCGCTCCTGCAATTTGCTGCATTGACCGCCTGAAGAGATACTACAACTGAGCAGATTGACCCTCACTGATGAACATGTAACGTTGCAACAGCGTTATTTGTCTCTCAGACTGTACGGCCTGATGATTTTCTGATAGATCTTGTGAGCCTTGATTCTATATGGAAATTCTTTGATGACACAAAGGGAGCATTTGATCTGACTCCATGCTGGGGGACACCCATGCATCATCTTGCACTACCACCCTCTTGGGACATTTGATTTGTATTTTTTGCAGATTGTTTCCATAGTGCAGATGACAGCAAACCCAAGTTAGCTGCCACATCTGTAAGCTCAGAAGGGGGCTATGAGGACTGGTGAAGTGCACATTTCGACCTCATACGCTGCAGCTGCAGTGTGCGAAGCTCAAGCACCGCAAGCGTGTCACAGCAGCGGAGCTGCACTCAATAATTCTAACACCAGCCGGGAGCATGACGTCAATCAGAACACCCTCCAATCGCATGATGACATCCAGATAACCTGAATATCCGATATGCACGAGTTTGCTTACAGAAGACGTCCGTCTTTGGCTTTCAGCGTGCAAACTGAGGACGGAACTTTCACCACCCGGAAAGTGACAAAGCAAAGGGTTTTTGAGCCACCTGGAAAGTTGGCTGTTGGGCTCTCTATGGGTGCCAAGAGGGTCAAATTGTCGTGTCTAGCACCGCTTAACCCTTGATCAAGTATCCGGGAAGCATCCTCTTGAAATCATTTGGCAACTCAAAACACATGGCAAATGCGTTGCATAGGTGCTTCCCGCAGCAAACTACCATAGCTCTCAGGCAGCCAACATCAATTCCAAGCGCAGCTCATTCTATGAGAACTTGACAGGCGAAGTCAGAAACAATGAGTCTGGTTCTCAAGTGAGCTTCGATTTTATGCACGTCCAGGATAGTAGAACCTGGAATCCGCATAGCTTGGCATCACCAGGACACTTTGGCAGGAAAAAAAGCAGCAGTTTGCTATGGATTATGAATCAACATCAAAAGCTAGTTGACATAACTGCAGGGTCGGACCGTACAGGGGCGCAAACTATTCTTCTGTAATCTGCCTCTCTGCAGATCTCTGCTTCAGTCATCTGACTCGTGCTCGGCCGTCAACATTGTCTCAACGTCATGCTGCACACAACCATACGCGTTCAAACGTCTTGCAAACTGTTCATGCTTTGCAGCCTTCAGGCTCCCTGTTTCTCATAGCGCGCAATGACTTGCCCAAAGGAATACCGTGTTCTGCATGAGGTCTGCAGCAGCCGCTACAGCTTACGAGCACCAGGAAGCATACGTTGCATTGCACTGCATCGCTCAAGCTTGTTGGGTTATCCGGGTCCGGGACTGATCCATGAACTCGGGATGGCGCTTCTCTACCTGAAACACGCATATGCGATGATGCGAACTTGTCAATTCTGAACAAGAATTGTGAAGAGGCAGCACGCCTCAGAATTTTCACAACAGATGCGGGCTTTTCTTGGACACATTTGGCTCTCTTAAGAAAAATGCACTCAAGTGAGTGGTCTTAGTATCCTTGTGCGCCTCTCTCCATGGAGGCAGATCGTCTGGACATTCCACATCCCACCAGCCGGCCCCCAGAACACCCTGACAGGGGCAGATATCAATACAAGGCGCCAGAGATTTCTGCGCTCAACTGCCTTGTCGATCGGGTTGAAGGCCTGACGTGAGAAGGACGGACTCCGACGCATCCGGACAACTTTCCAACCTACCGACTTCAGCGCTTCAGGGCGCTGAGTGTGGAGCTGAACGCTTGTCAGCAACCACCCCGGTGTATGCAGCCTGAGATCAGGAGGCTACCCTCGCAGCATCTGTTCAACAAAGGAAAGGCCGACATCTGCAAGATGAACGAGGCGATGGCCGATGCGACAGCGCGGGGCATTGTGCTTGTAAACACCTTTGTCTGCTCCTTCGCAAGCAGAGACGGGTCTTGCATCAACTCTACAGCTGCATCCAGCGCAACAAGGCATGATTCTCCGCCGCCACCCTCTTTTACCCTGGAACGCTTCTTGCGGCCGTCAGCTGCTGCTTATCAGCATCTGACATCTGCTGAAGCAAAACATGAGCCGTCTGAAGGGATTCCGCCATGATGTTCTCCCGCCTGAATGACAGCACCACACCACGCCACACGTCTGCCGAGAACCGTTTGTGATACACATCCAGTTAAGGCCACACAATGTGCCAAGCAGCCCCAGCTCCCCACGTAGAAATTGCAGAGCTTCTTTGTAGGCCAATGCACACAGATACCTCAGCTTGTCAAGCTTGCCTGGGAAGGTGTCAAAGTCATCATCCTCAACATGCCGAAGGCATGTTAACACTTGTGAAAATACACGTCTGTGTCAGATTAGCTGCCGAGCTCTACGGTTTTGTTGCGCTGTCAACAAGCCTGAACTACTTTCTCCTAGAAGGCTGAGAAATAAGGCTTGAGCTCGCTCATCTTTGCACGAACCACCGTGGAATTCCAAAAGCCAAGCCTCCTTGTCAAAAATGGAAGCACAAGTCAGTGTAAGCTCAATGCTCTAGTTCTTCGACGGTATGTTGTATCGTCTATATCACTTGAACAAAAGCTGTTGATGATCGCCTAGAAACATTGTTCGCGTGCTCCGACGTAGATGAGGGCAACTTACCACCCACATCTACCCACAAGCAAAGCGAACAGCGTGACAGATGGTTGAACAACACCGCGATTCGAATTTGTCTTTTGCTTGTTTTGATCTTTATATTGTTTCGTTATGTTTCAATGTTGTCTGAACGAAGTGGACCTTGTCCATCTGCTGACCGGAAGTCGCGCAACGTTTTAGAAGTTATGCCCGTCCTTGCATCGGTGCGATCAGCATCATGAGCTTGTTGCCACAGGCTCTCCCGCCTCGATCTGTTGCCTGCGATTATCTCCGCGCAACATGCCCGTAAAAAAAAGCTCAGGAATGTAATCTCAGATGGCATCCAGCCTTCAGCCTGCACCCACCCGGCAAACCTCGAACGTGCACAAAGATTTGTTTACACCCAAAATTGTCTTCAGGAGAATCCCGGTGTTGTGTCTGCCAACCAAGGAGCTCCTCACGAGAAAAGAAGTTGTCGTCGCTGTCTCGCATCCACCAAACCTGAAATATGTCTTGCTGTGTCATGTCGCATGCTTTGTAAAAGTCTACGTCCATTTTGCATGTGCTTCAAAACCGTCCCTCTGATCATCGCTGATCTTATCCCGCTGGCGTGAGACTGTTGAGTGATTCAGGTGAGGGGCCGAGCTGGTGGCATTGCCGAGCCGATTCGCTGAAAGAACGCCGCGATGAGGTTCCAGCAGCTTGTCGTTGCCTCTGCGCAGGAAAACCTCCCGTAGCTGCATCGGTTCTACAGGAGGTTTTACCAATCCCTATAATCCCTGTAGTTTCCATTTTTTCCATTATCCCAATACAACCCCAGTATATACCCTATAATCCCTATATAACCCATTATAGTAGTTTCCATTTCATTTTCCATTATCCCCATATAGCCCCAATATAACCCCTTTTTATACAGGGCATTCACAGCCGAGGGCCAAGATCTCAAAGCTGTTGAGTTTTTCTGATTTCGAAGTGCGAAGGTTTCAGATCTGCCCGAGGCCAAAGAGGTCGTTCGTAAGCAAACGACTACGCCTTTCCAAAGGATGTAGATCCAATGTAGGTCACTACAACAAGAAGAGTACTAAGATGCAACAGCAACACATCCAAAATCCACAGCATCTCTTACATCGTGCCACGCACGAGGTGCACATGTTCTGCATTGGTTGAATGATTGATTGATCTTGATTGGCTGCTTCATGCGTCTTCCTGTATGCCGAGAAAGGCTGGGCGCGTGTAAGGATTGGGAAACCTTCAACAAAGCATGACTCGCGTCCAAGCATCGATACCAGGACAGGAAGTGGTCAGCGACAGTCTCCATCAAACCTGCTTGCATGCTCTTTCGATCACCTGCTACTGCCTCGCTGCTGGCATCCCAGCCTGGAAGGGACGGCGCTGTGCCCTTTGCTCTGCTGAGCTCATCCCGCAGAGCCAGTACTGCAGCTTCAGCGGCATCAGGACCAGCCGCTGCCTCCAAGCTGCGAATGGGGTGTATGGCCTTGTAGGTTGTCTGAATCCATCATGAGCGGCCTAAATTGATGCTGTAGGTGTCACCTGTGATTCTTGCAGTGTGACATAATTGCCTGCGTGAGCATACGGGTACAAATGTGCTTGGTTTGTGCGACCAGCGGATCTTGAAAAGAAACATTGGCAGTGATTGACGTCATGAAACCATGCACTGGGGCATTTTCCAGGTCGACACAACATGGATACACATGGATGGATGTGAACTCATGTGTGACGTGTTGGCATGTCAGCAATGATCGAACATCTGCTCTGGCAAAGCAAACCTACAAAGACCATGAGGGCTTCTCAGAAAATGCTATTCGGGGGGCTGAGGGACTGTAAGGACAAAGAAGGAATTATCTGCCCCATAGGGTAGTCTTCAAAGACAGGGGGACCACCAGTTTTTTGGAAACCCTCCTATCTACAGTGCAAGCCAACGGGCCAAGAACATGCACAAAAGCCATGTCGAGTTGCGGGCAGATTCTTCAGCCAAGGCGTTGCCAAGCGAACGTCTATCTCCATGTCACTGAAATCCAGATCTGGGTAATACTTCTCAGCAAGCGCCTGGCTGTGGATGCAATGCTCCCATTGCGCAAAGCTAGCACCTAGCGGCGCAAAGCCCTGCCTGGGTAAAGATCCTCACGGACCAAAAGGGCTCTGCAAAGGGCGGATCCGCAAAGCCATAAGAAGCCAGAAGCTCAGGATTTGAGCGCCGACCATAACCTGCTTCGGGTTACGGGCTATCAGGCACTTGATGGAAACACCTAGTGCCGGTAGCTTTCTAAGGGCTCCCCGACAGCAATGGGTATTTTGCTACTGAGAGGAAACTGCATAAATTCCTGAGCTACCTCAGCCACTTCAGCTTACAGCGCAAAACATTGCTATCAACTTTACATGGGTGCTTAGCAATCAGGGAAAATGGGAACGACAAATATGGAGGTTATATAGGGAGTATACTCCCTTAGGAACCACCTTGCCCATACTCCAATGAAGTGAAACCTGGTGACTACACATCACAGTCAATGGATGCAAACAGCAACCGAGTCGCTGTTGGTGATTTCCGTGTCTGCAGGGATGTCCCACTTTGCCCACAGTGCCAAATTGCCGTCTTGATCCAGTTGGTAGTTCCTTTTCAATTTAATCACGCGCAAGGATTGATTGCAGTCACACGAGATTTGGCATGCTCAAGTGTTTGAAGGTAATTGAAGCTTTCCGAGTCGCAAGTCGGATGCCAACTCTGGCTTGTGATTCAAGAATTCCTGAGCTGGCCCCCGCGCACGGTTGCTGGTACGTGACAGTATGAGCAGGATAGCTCAGCATGCATGGTGCGATATACACATGGAACCATGCTGCGGGTTCGCACAGGCACGATATGACACAGCTTAGAACCGGCGTGAGTTTGCACATACCTATACTGCCTATATTGATCCTGGCAAACTCGAGATGTGCCTTTCATGCCAGCTTCCCGCAGCGTGGCCTTACTGCATTCTAGCGGCAAAAACGGGAATTATGTGTGGCTTATCTCCAGGCCCTTTGCAGCCGTGCGAGAGGATGAATTGATTCATCGCCTGCCAGGTGAAAATTTGCCTCCCAACAACGTCTCTGCTGCATGACATGGGTACATCGTTATTTCTAAGACAATTGCTACTCCCCCCAACAACTCCTGGCAGTTTCCGTGCCTATATCTACACTAAATCACCACTATCTCTCCACTATCTCCCCACTATATCTGCCTATATAGGGAGATATACGTGGTAAGAAAGCTCTCCGAATACTCTACCTGAGATAGTATCGAGATAGTGCGATATAGTGCAGGGTTTTGGGGGGAGTTGTAATTTCCCCTTAGAACGGCAACAATTCTGGGCTGCCAGAGATAGCCCCGACATAAGCTTGAGATAATGCCATATAGTGCAATAGAACGGCTGCAATTTCGGTCTCCCGGCAGCCACCCCTAGCCTACCTCAGCATGACATGCTCCTGATAGTCCTGAGATAATCTGAGATAGTCCTACATGTTGGGGGGAGCTCGAGGCAGGAGTAAAAATTGTCTTAGATTATTGCACGATTGACGACTGAACCCCAGATCACACTAAATTTCAGAAGATCAGAATCTCAACTTATGCGAGATGATTCGATGCTGGAAGCACTGAATGTACTATCTTTGCAGACTCAGACTGTGTGTGCTTTTGAGATGTCCTGCAAGCGCAGATTCTGACATGCACCTGCTCAGAATGCCATGATTGTCTCTTGCACAGGCGCCTGGTACATGTCCATGTCCATCCTTAGAAACAGCTCACGGCCTGCCATCTACCGGACTCCTAGGGTCCAACAGCCAGACTCTACAGTCTTCCACAGCTTGATCGCCGGTGAGATTGCTTCGGACAACAACCAGCCAAGCGTCAGCTGCAGCTCTCGAGTGCAGCTGCGTGCTTTTGCGGTACATGGCTGTTGTAGCTTCTTGAAATCGCGTTGGTACCTTTGCTGCGCAGGTGTCAGCGGGGCTTTCATGGTTCCCATGGTATTCTGCTCTGAACAAAGAAATGCTTGGCGATGACGCACCACATGTGTCGGTGCCCTCACCGTCTATCAGCTTCTAAAATGAGAAAGTTTTCCCGGCGCTTTCAAACCAAACCTCCTGGCCATCCTGTTCTTGCCTGCATATCGGATTTCGTTAGAGTGCAGTTGATTTGCCAGAGTTGGGTCCCTGCGTTTCGTTGCGCCCGTCACCCTGACATACGAAAAAATTCCGAGGAAGAAGGGACATGAGCTTGGCAACCCTAGGCCCTAAGTGCACTCATACTCACACGAAACTGTGCGTATGATTGCTACCTCCAAACGTACGCGCATATGTCCACGTGAATTCCAGTGTCTCTGAGATCTCTTGGCACGCTTGCTTTGTAGCACAACTCTGCGAATTTGCAAGTCTCAGCGATTCGCAGACACTGAGCCTCGTACCAAAAAAGAGTGCGCCCAATGTCCTGGAACTCGTAGGATCCCAAGAGCAGCAGTAATTCCATCTCTTGCCTGTAGAATGGCATGGAGAAGGGCGGTGTGAATAGCTCCCACCAGGGCCGCCAAAACCCCACAGAAATTGGCTTCTCCAAATAGCTGCCTCAGATTGCTAGGAGGTTTCCATCAAGACCTCCCAAGGTTCGGCCTCACTAAGCTCTGAGCTATCACGACTATTGTGACATGTGACATCTTGCCGAGGCTTGTCAACACGAGCTTT
The DNA here is from genome assembly GCA_905231905.1 of Symbiodinium pilosum. Lineage (NCBI taxonomy): Eukaryota > Dinophyceae > Suessiales > Symbiodiniaceae > Symbiodinium > Symbiodinium pilosum. The sequence goes on along the minus strand of CAJNIZ010003091.1, from coordinate 109,743 downwards.
CTCCGGTGTATATTGGTAGCAAAAGGCCGAATTTCAAACAAAGGTTCACTGCAAGAGCACACCTTCCTTGCATAGCCATGTAACGAGGAAACACTCTGCGAGCTTGCGCAAGCTTGTGTGTTCATGAGCCTCTGCATCTCTAATGCCAGGTTTAGCGGAGGCGCCGTACTGGCTGGTCAGCCAAGCAGCCATTGCTGCGACTCCACTTCTGCCCAAACTCAAATCTGTAATGCTGTCCTCACTTGTCGTCCCTCTCTTTGAACATGCACTGCTTCCCTCTTGGTTTAGACTTGCCTATCTCCACAGCAAAAGCTCAGATTGGAAGATTCAGCGAGAGCCCTGGAAGTTTCAAGGCGAAAATGCAAACAAAACAGAACCTGGATTTAAAAGCATTGCACATAATCCGTCATCATTACTTACCCCGTTGAATGTGGGAATGCCAGCGACTTGTGGACTTGCGCGAAGAATACTGGCCCGGCCACTGCATCTTAGCGTCAACATAAGCCGGCAGGGAACTATCGCCTTCTCGAATGCTGGCCTAAGTGGCCGCAGAGCTCGAGTCTCTCAAATAAAGGCAATGCGCCTACACATCTGTGCTCGACTCTACATTACTCCTTCACACGCACAGCATTGCACCAGAGCTTTGTGCGGCCAAACGACATCACTGATTTGCAGCTTGTGCGGAATGTGCATCAGCTTTTCTCCGGCTTGAACGGAATCCTTTTGCAACAAATCATCAAACTGGTTGCACTTATAGTACCAATATGTACCAACTGCAATGCCTCCTGAGGCTGGGTCCAAGGTGCGGAGCATGGCTCCTTTACCAGTTCCATCAATGTAGCCAATTTTCGTGGATACCTGTTTGCCACTGTCTTTCATGCTCGAATCAAACCGCTCATGTGCATGCTCTCCTAGTAAAGAACGCTTGTGCGTTCACAATGTAACCTGACAAGCTGCATACCCACCATTCTCTCGTACCCATTGGACAAGCTGGTGAAATCGCTGCCCGGTGCTGCCACCACTGAAGAACTGCACAGCAAGTGCCAGCACCACTCCAATGCAAGTGAATGCACCTCAGACGAGGATGCTGTCATCTGTGCCGTCACAGCTGAAGAATGCTGAGCCTGCTACCGTACATCCACAGGTTGGAGCTGGGGACATCGCCCTGAAAGGGCGCGCAATGCCGTTCTGATGGATGAGCGAAAAATGATGGTGTCCAAATTGGTGAATGACACTTGTTCTTGTTCAAACTCTGAAGCCGCTGACTCTGAATGCCCGATCTTATTCCAATTTGTCTCGCTCTTTTTAAAACATATCGGGTGGCTGAAGGCACTTTCTCTGCGGCCGCTGCATCCTTCCGAGCACCAGCGCCATGTCGCTTGCCCATGGCTTCCACACACTACAATGAATTAGGGCATTAATCTAGTAGGACTGGATAGGGACGGGAAAGAGATTGTCTCAGTTACACAAGGATTATATACGGGGTTCATAGGGTTTAGATAAGGCTCATATAAGGTTAAGAGGGATATTGCCCCAACAACGTAGAATCAAATGGAAAAGAACAAGGAAAGTTGGTTTTTGGGTATGCTGCAGTGGTATTTGGACTACGATAGGGTGGGGGTACGTAAGGCATTCTAGGGATAATGCAGAATGAAATGGAACATCAAACGGAAAAATGAATGGGCACAGGGATTATGGGGACTTATAGATAGGGTTTGAGGTACATTATAGTGTCGTACCCGTACCCCAAAGATGGAGAACTGGAGAATCAGACGGAAAAGTTACCACACACCACAATGGATTATGGGAGTTTATCAAAATGGGCGGCCCCTTGCTTTGGGACCTGGGGATGACAAGGAACTGCATCTGGAGCTTATATTGCAGGTTTATGGGGCCCCTCCGTATAGTAAAAGCTCTATTCAGCAAACGTGCATAATTGCTTTCAGACTAGAAGCAAGTAGAATCCAAGCATGAATTCGACATGCTAATTTGAGCTGGCTGCGGAAAGGACAGGGCAATGACTGCGTGAAGGCTTCACAGCCATGCTCAATCACAAACCTTTCACTGTGGAAATTGGATCTAATGAACCAGGTGTTTGCACTCTGAATGCCTCAAAGCTGTTGTCATATAGGTGCGCTCCTGCGGGTTTCCAGAGGATTCCCAGTAGCGCCGCGAGCGCTTCTGCACGAATTCTGCAAGGTTCCTCGCGAACTGCTCACCTGCAAGGACAAGAAGAACAGCGCAGCTAGGGCCTTGACAGAGGAATCAAGCCAATTCAAGCGATGTGCCCGCAACTGCTCTGCTATTCTGCTGTTGTTGTTCTCTTCTGATGGGGACGAGGAGCAGAAGCTTAGCCGTGTGAGCTAAAAACAATCCAGCCTTCCTCGGAAAGGGTGGAATCTCGATCACTGCCAGCTTGACCTCCACATCCACTTCACAGAAACTCTGGCTAGCTGGCGGTCCACAAATGGCCTGCCTTTTGTAGAACCAGGTCCCGCCCGCGTTAGCCAAATTGGTCGAGAACCTTTTGCCACAGGTACCCTGACAGTTGAGACAGTCAGACATCTCTGTATCTGGGGCTGAGGCCTATGTGGATTGCCATCAAATATGGCAATATGCCTTAGCACGGCATTCTGCATGTTGCCATGTCGATTGCAGTGCACTATGGGGTGAGGTGCAAATCAGACGACGCCCATCCACAAAACGCCTCCGGCCAAATCAGATGCAGGGTCGGGGCAGATCGGAAAACACAGAAGGCCCAGTCGGAACGCCAGGGAGCGATAACCGGACAACGGCAAAACCGAATCAAAAAGCGAACAAAAGGCTGAAATGGTTGCGCAAAACGAAGGCTAGAATTAGGAATTTTTAGGAGCTCGCACTCGAAATCACCCCCAGAGATCCCCAGAGAAAAGCTCGAAATAAACCCCAAACACACCTCGAAATCAGCGCCCCAATAAAACCTTCGAGAGACCAACAGATGCACGCGATCTCAGAGAAGATGATTTGAAAGTTTGGTCATTAGGTCGCGACCAAAGCTTCGAAATCGACATCGGCCCCGCAAGAAAACTCAAATTAGCGCGCTGACAAAACCTTGGCAAGATCCGATCATTCTGCGAGAAGAAAATTTGAAAGTCTCGTGATTAGGTCATAGAAATTGGCCCCGGAAAAAACAAGCCTCAAATCAGCCCCCTAACAAAATCTAATCTATATGAGTTTAAAACAGTGTATAGTGGCGGAAGAGCCAGATCCCGCTATTTGGCTACGTAGGAACTTTAGAGCTACATTCCCATGTCCAAACAAAATATCTAATATTTGCGCAGATCCTTCTCAAAACAAGTACGCCTGATTTAGAAGGCCCGTGCTTGTTCATAAGATCTGACGTTCTAGCGGATTCTTGTGCTGCGTCTCCCTTCCCGCTTCCAAGACATGATGCCAAAAATTTGAAAGTTAGGTCAAAAGTTCGTGCCGAGGAGAAAAGCTGGGCATCAACCTCCACATAAAAACTGGAAAGCTGCCCCGGAACAAAGTCGCAGCAAGACCCGCCATCGCAGCATAAGATGCGTAAGCAACATCCAGCAATCCAGGCGCTCTCAGACGAGAAAATGTGAAAGTATGTGAAAGTCTAGTCACTAGGTCGTGACCGAAATTCCAGTTCGAAATCAAGCCCACAATAAAGCTCCGTTGCAAGTCTTGTTCTTGCAGCGTAGCCTGCGTGAAATGATCCACACGATCTCAAAGCGAAAATTTGAGAGATTTGCGCTCATCTATTTTCTAATATGCCACCCCCCTGTGTTCCAGCTCGCCGAAATTCGCCGAAGCATGATTCGCGCATGCGACAGTTCCAACTTCCCGAACGCAGCCCTGCATGCATGATGCCATCGTCATAGCTAAGCCACTCTTTGCCACACGGCCATAGCAGTGATTTGCCATAACCTGGACAGGAAGCCACACCAGAAAGCATTCCTTTGTTCCACGCTAATTGCTGATAATAAGACTGCCAGGCCCAAAGTTGAACGGTCCTCCATTTCAAGCTAGTAGGTTTCAATTGGCAAGCTAAAGTGATGCCGCACATATGTCTGAGGCCTGATGGTTTGGACACTTAGACTAAGCATGACGTGCGAATGGCAACATTAGGCAACAATGAGGAGGCCGATGCAGTTGACACTGTGTCTTCCACGAGCAGAGCTCATTCAATCCTCTAATATCCTCTAATGTTTCGCTGCAGAACCTGACCCAAATCAACTGCAGAGTCACCGCATGTGAGTTCGACACATGCAGCTAACTGCCGACAACAACAACCTGGCGCTCCAGCTGCCCTGTCCACAGACACTTCCATTGCTAAGGCTGCGTAGCACATAAGGCACACAAGAAGACAGCACGTTGATGTCCGTTGAGTCGTGGGCTCACATTCTCCATGAGTTAAAACTGTAGGTGCAGGCGAACCTTGCTCGACAGGTTGAATAGCTTGATGAACGCGCCCTCGGAATCCTGGTAATGTGTTGAATCGTCACGTGCACGAGGCTGCGCAGCCCGTGTATGTTATTTTAGGGTATTTTAGGGTCAAATTGAAGGGGCAACTTGTCCTGTATGGTCTCGTAGATTTCTGAATACCTGTTTATTCTCGCGGTGAGATCGGCCATTGCCTCGGCTGCCATGCTAATGCCAGCCAAGCTGTCAAGGTCGCACCTCTTATCCCTGTGAGCTACATCACGTCACAGAGCTTCGGCCTGGTCTGCAGACATGTCTTTGAAGTCTGGACTGTATTTCACCTCACCAGGGCCGGGTGTTGCCGGAAGCCTGGGCAATGAATCCACTGCCTTGGTGAGCATGTTGAACCTCACCACCTGTCAGCATGTTGCCCAAAGCTCTTGCCAAGCTTCGCAAGGCATGCGCCTCATCATCATCGCAAACTGCCTCCACCCAGATCAAGCTGTAGTGCCCATGGGCTTTCACCTGCAAGGATGCGGCATAAGTGATGGTGCTGCCGAAAGATGCCTAGAGTACTTTGAACACTGTGACTTGCTTAAGGGGTTGTAAGGTACATCAAGTCTTTGTGGCTATCGGAGATGTCCAGGGTGCTCGGTACACCCGCAAACGAAGCCAACTTAGGAGTATCGTGTTTGGTGGTTGAACCTAATAAAATAGGATTTCCTTCTCATAAACAGCACTTAAATGAGTATATATATATATATATATCTATGTTCTCTCTACGTTGGGGACCATTGCATCCCTAGTTAAATCAAATCCCACATCAAGCCGTGCTAATAAAGTTCACCCAAACTACCAGTTTTGCTTACTGGCAACTGTGACAGTTTGGGAACACTTTCTTCAGGCCCGAAGTATGCACAGGAAAGAAGCCACCTGATCTGCAATGGATTTTCGTCTTGCAACAGTACCTTGGGGCTTCGCAATGAAACCGCGATCAGCCAATCACATCCAAGGAAAACCATGCAGACTGACGTTTTCTGAGGTGCTGTTCGTTGCATCGAAGATCGCAAATTTACCCCCATCATCGAGGAACTGAAGGGCATCTGCCTTTTTGGGCATCGCATGCTGACAGGGCACTTGTACATGGTGCGTCAAGCTCATCAGAGTCATCCCATAAGTTACAGCTGCTGCCGGAATTAAGGTCTTGACCAAAGCTGTCATGGCCAGTTTTTCTCTGGCAGCCTTAGCTTTCTTTTCAACACTCCACTATCAAGTCTCGAAAGTGTGGTAGCATTCCACTGGAGTTGCGGGACCATGTTATGCACCTCAGGCTGCAGCCACGGAGTCCGGGTTTTGATTGTCAAAGAACTCGCTCCGTCCTGACCTGCATGAAGCGGAGTGTCATGAACGCCACATAGTGATAGGGGGGGAGCCTAATATGTCCTTGTTTAGGTCAGTTGAAACCCATGTACACCCCAGTAGGATTCCAACCGAATTCTGGAAAAGCTTCCAAATCCCTACCTACAACCACTAGCATGCCCACCAAATCTTGCCACTACTTGCCTCTCTCGCAATTCGCCAAAACAAACTCACAAAGAGTACCAAAGAAATCAAAGGGGGCCCGTACTCGGCATGGCAAACGCGCCAACCCCTTCACAAATCTAATTGAATCAAAAACTGTCTCCAGGCGGCAGAAAAAAATCAACGTGGCCTTTCAGGTACTACCGCATCTCTTCGGTACTTTCCTAGGCTCAGTTCAGTCTGTTTCAGAACTCCAGATCCAACGCATCCAATATTTCAGTGCATGTCACAGTATGAGTGCTGGGCTAGCCACCCCCCACCAACAAAATGTTGGAGGCTGTTGGGAGGTCTTGCAGAAATAGCTATGGATAAAGCTTTCAGCTCATTCGTTGAGGGACTTCACCAGGAAGAGAGACCACTAAGGTAGCAGGAGAATTTAATTAAGAAAGGGGATCACATCAGTGCTGGAGCAGAAGCACAAGCGAGGAAAGGTCTTTGATCACAAAGCCCTCACCTCCCGCGCAATCTCTGATTCTGGTGACTCCCTATTCAATCCCCTTGCCTTACAAGGTGTGGGGCCAGCGATGTAATGAATACTGGGCGGGCTTGATCTTCAAGGCTGTTTGCATCCAAGAGTCCCACATTAAAGGTCTTGGTAATGCTGCCACCCCATTTGAGGAAGCGCTCCAACTGCACCATTTGCAGCAAATGTGTGCAGATCTGTAGCATTAGACGGCCATGGTCGTGGCAATGTGCCTTTCGTTCCGATGCTCTCTGACTTGCACCAAGCCTTGCGGGAGATGAAGGATTTTCCTCTGGCCGGCAGGCCCACCATCGCCACTATCTGACAAGACTAATTTGACAGTCGAGCAAAGGAACTGTCTGCCCGAATGAATCTGCTTTGTCTGCATTGACAGTTGTTGAGGGCACTGCTAAACCACGCGCGTCGGGCGTCAGCTGCTCTCGCAGAATCCTGGAGTCTCGGAATGATAGCTAACAGTATACGAACACCATCAAGCCCGCGGCTGGCGATCCGATCTCATGGTGGACATGGTCTGTGCACCGGAATAATACCTCACAACAGTAATGAAAAGGGTCCGGCACCATCAATCTCAACGGCATGGCAGAAACGACAAGTCAGAAGTCATCTTCTATGTCACAAATGCTAGTAGATCAAATGGTGTCACATTGACGGACAAGTATAGGAAAGCAGGTCACGCATCTCCAGCGCTGTCGCCTGCAGTACAGGGTGACGAGAGGCAACACCCAATACGGCCGAGAGCTCGCTACGAAGCCGCTCATGACTCACGATCGTGTGGGCTTACGTTGAAGCAAGTGGAAGCTACGCCTCCGTTGCGCTCATCGAGTGCGGTCATCTTGCGAGGAAGCCGCTGTCCTCAGCCTCGCTTCTCGTCTTCCAATGTCTTCAGGCGTGTCATGTTGGGCATCTGCAGGATGTGCCTCTCTGCAAGCACTGCCGGCAGCACGCCCAGCCAGCTTGCGTTAGGCAATCAGGCTGGCGCAGGCCATCTATCAAAGCAATGCATCGGAACCGCACGTTCTGTGCTGGACTGCGGCGTTTGGGTTTGAACAGCCAGCTTCGCAGACTTGTTGTGCTGCAGTTTCCCAGTTTCATGTCGGCGTCTGCTTCATATGCATCGGCAACATTAAACCAAGAACCTTTACCTATTCGACGAAGTGTCAGTCATCTCGCGCCCAATAGGTTTGGCAGGCCAAGGATGCAGCCTTTCGACGTCTTCATACAAGAGCAGCAGACGAAGCATGACAAGGTGCCCAGGCAGGGGCGCTCTAGGAAGGGCAGGTGCACAAGCCCCGCAGATCGCACATGCATCGCACGTCTAGCTTGAACTCACAGTTCCTTTCACGACTTTGCGATGTTGCTTTTGACAAGCTGCCGCTAACAAATCTTCTGAGGCTGGTGGGATGGACTGCACCCCCCCAAACCACAAGAAATCCTATTCGGCCAATGGCAGGCTGGTGCATCACTGAGCGGCACGGCTCTGAAACAGTAAGTGACTGGCAACCGACTAGTAACTAGCAATTGATAGATGTAGTGGCAAATGTGGTGAAAGTGATCACGCATGAATACTACTTATCCCATTGGGGCCTCTCAGTGCTTGGTCACATGGGAGCCTTGCCAGCTATGTACAAGCTACGGATAATGTCCAGCTGCTCCCAGCATGGAAGATAAAAGCACCTGCATCCTTTCATCAGGCCTACTCCACATTAACAAATAGCTTGGCCACATCAAATGAGCCCAGTTCAAACTTTCAGTGGTGTGCAACTTTGCAAGGACCGGTACAATGGTCCTGCACAGGGCTGGCACTTTTCTGGCAGTTGCTGAGAGCCATACAGAAAGGAGGCTGCCTTGACTGCACATCATGAGAGGTTGGGCTGGATGTCCTTGGCATGGCGCGTTTCTTGTTTTTGCGGAGATTTAGAGAGGGCATGGCGCACCCAACGACTACATAGTCCACATTGCTGAGGCCGGCTCAATAAAGACAAAATATGTACCCTCTCCGCAATCGCTCCCATTCAGATCTAACAGGCCGCTGTCAACAGCCTCACGGACACATCATGCCTATAAGTTTCCTCATCGGCTTATGTCATCCAATGTCCATGACCTTGAAGAACACAGGCCCCGAGTACGGGCCATTGGGAATCCCAGATGTTACGGTGCTATCCATCTGCGTAGAACGCGTCCAAGCACCTCAAACAACTGAATGAACATGGTGGGGATAGGGCATGCGGCCAGCAACAATACCTCGCCCTTGCCTTGCCTTTTTCCAGCCAGTCGCGGGCACATCTGCAATGCATCTCGCTTCGAAAGTTGAGATACACTATGACCTCAACTGAAAATCGAAGCCGCTCTCTTCATCAAGTAGTCCCTGACAAAAGCTGGTCATGGTGCTTAGACATCATCTGATCAGGTTGCTCATCTGGATCAAGCATTCAGAGCAGAACGTGACTTTCTGCCTAGAAGCCGGCATCCGCACATTCAGCCTCCACATTGGCTCTTCAGACGGGGTCACCTCTCAGGAGTAGCCTGCTGCTTTCCCTTCCCAAAGTTGCACAGCTTCCCAAAAAAAACAGTCCTTGTCATCGTTGCTTGTCATAAGATACCGCATGGACGTCTTGTCAGCAAAGCTGCCCAAGGAAATGAATCGGTAGCTACGGTCCTCAACAAGAAGCTGGTCCAGCTTACTCTGGAATGTCTTGCGACGAGTGCCTGACTTTATCTTCATGCCAAGTGCGCCTAGACTTATGATACTTATGTAAGTTCGTTGTTCTAAGGCCACGTCAAAGTGACAACGGTCCCCGCGACCAGGAACCGAATCCAGCAACTTGATATCGCGTCCTGTGAGGGCCTGACCGAGGTGAGAAGATTCAAAAACGAGAAAAGTTGTTGACAAGTGAAGCGCATTGAATAGTTACCTCAGCGGTGACTGCCGGGCCAAGCAGCTTGAGGAACGTCAACTCCTGAAGATCTCATGGCATTGCATTGGATCGGTCAGCTGGATTGCACGCTCTCTGGTCCCTGAGGACAACTCCGTTTCTTTGCTTCTCTCAGTAAGAACCAGACCGCTTCTTGCCACAGAAAATGCTTCAGCCAGCTTCTCTTCGTTCTACGCAAGTAATAGGATTGTAGCGCCCTGGTGTCTATGAAGATTAGGAAGTTTGGCAAGCACTTCATGGCCTCAGGATCTGGACAAGTTCTGGAAGCTCGACCCAACTTCTTTCATGCGGTGATGTCGCTGGTTGGTTCGAGCATTGCGCTGCATTACTGCATGTGGCTCAGAGGAGAAAGCAGGATGCAGCGATCTCTGAGGACGATGCCATCATGGGCTTCTGGGTCTCGGGAGCCAAGTAATCACCTCAAATTGAAAAGCTAAAATGCGCTTCCAACACTGGTCCTGTCTCGATTCCTCTCCCATTGATCTTGAGCAAAACCCGGTTTTGGCTTGGACAAGGCGGGGTACAAAATGGGATTCAGTTTTTTTTCTGTCGACCTTACGGTAGTGAAACCTCGATTTGGATGGAGTCCCCAGGCCACATGGGTCGCATGGAAAGGCATGACCTAAAGGATCTGGAGCTGGCTGCAAGCGGAGCCACTGACACCACACAGCCTTTAGGGTGGTAGTTAAGTTTGAGGTTAAGCCTGGATTGATTTCAAAACGCAGGGTCATGCTGTTGAAAAAGCATTGTGCGAGACCGTCGTTTGCAAAATCTTCCCTTTGGCAGGCTTCCGTTTGGTTGGCTTCATGACAGGGCCTGTAGCCGCCCCAACTCTGCAAGTGCTTAGCCCATGGCAATCAGCTGCGCCTGAAAATTCAGAAGATTTTTTTTGAAGCCAAGAAACCCAGCATCGCTCCATGCTCAAGAACGGTGGTGCCCAAGCAGATCTGGACCAATTCAGCCTCCGTGTCTACCATGGCTCCTTGCAGAAGTCACATACTACAAGCCTCTGCTCGCATACCTTTGCTTCTCCAAAACAGCCAAGGATCGAATCTTCTGCACCAGCATTTTTACCGGGGTCCTCGACTTTGCCTCGCTCTCCTGACGCTCAGAGCCCTGAACAGTACTCTGCCTAGTGCAAGGGGATCTCCTCGAGGAGAATCTCACCACTCATACCTGATCCAGGCATCACTGAAAGCGCGGGATGCAAAAGGTCCAATGTTGTGGACAGGACAACTGCTTGCGGCCTCTAACTACCACAGACACGTTCTCCAAGCCTAGCTCGTCCCATTTTTCCTTGAGGTCGGCAGATTGAAAAAAGACACTCTTCCGCACAAGAACGGCGTCCTGCAAAGCGGGCGTCCGCTTGCAAACCTGCAGCAAGTGCTCAATGGGAGCTTCAAGAAAACAATCAGAGAAATAAGGAACGTACATGTGGACGTGTGAGGTCGAATGGGTGAGGGATCAAAAAAAACAAATAAGTATCAAAAAACAAAAAAAAGATCAAAAAACAATATCCTGGAAAATGGCGAAAGTTTCAAGGATTGGGGCTCGCGGGTTCAAGCCGAGGATCAGAAAAAAAAATGCTGTACAATGGCGAAAGCCGCAAGGATACAAATGATGAAAATCATGCAAAATCACGGAAACTGCTGAAAAGTGGAAAACTACGACACATGCTGTGATGAAAACTGATGAGAAAATTGCGCACAATGATCAAGGAAACATGAAAATTGTGAAAAATCAGAGAAATTAGGATATGATCTCAAACGATGAGCAATGGCAAGCATGGGTTGCCTTCAAAAACCGCGGGGGGTTTGGAAGGGCGCAGCCTCCCCCATTTGCAAACAAAACGAAATCATAAATGTGATCAAAGGTGCTGAAAAAATGGCAGATGATGTAAACTTATACAAATGATGAAAGAAAATCATGCAAAATCACGGAAACTGCTGAAAAAGATGTAATACTACGACACATGCTGTGATGAAAAATGATGAAAAAAACCGCGCATAATGACCAAGAAAACATGAAAATTGTGAAAAATCAGAGACATTAGGATATGATCTCAAACGATGAGCAATGGCAAGCATGGGGGGTGGGGGGGGGGGCGCAGCCCCCCCTCCATTTGCAACCAAAACAAAATCATAAATATCATTAATGTGATCAAAGGTACTCCAAAATGTGGCAGCTGATGTAAACTAATACAAATGATGAAAAATAATGCAAAATCATGGAAACTGCTGAAAAATAATGGAAAACTACGACACTGGCTGTGATGAAAAATAATGAGGAAATTGCGCACAATGACCAAGAAAATATGAAGATCATGCGAAATCAAGGAAATTTCGAAAATGAGAAGCAACCCTGGCAAATGACGAGAACGAAATCTGTTTACAAAAATCATGATACATCATGCAAATGATGCTGAGCGTGATGAAAACTGATAAAAAATGTGAAAATCGATGAAAATCGATGAACAATCCTTCCGTCCTTCTTTTCTTCCTTCCTTCCTTCCTTCCTTCTTTGCTTCCTTCCTTCCTTCCTGTCTTCCTTCCTGCCTTCCCGTCCTTCCTGCTTTTCTGTCTTTCATGTCTTCCTTACGGGGGAGCAATTTCCCGTTGATTTCTCTGCACTAGGAGGATTTTTTGTTTTTTTTTGTTTTATCCTCCCGTGCGCCGGCTGGGGGGGCCGGTTTGCTTTTTATTTCTCTATATTTCAGATTTTGTTTTTGTTTGATCCTTATTTGTGTTTTTGTTGATCCTTATTTTGTTTTGTTTTGATCAATATTTGGTTTTTTGTTGATGCACATCCCTCGCATCGTCAGGTTCAGGGTTTTGGCTTCGCTGCTCAAGACTGGATTACACCCGAACCGCCGCGAAAAAAATCCCAAGGGTGTTTTGTGCGGAAGGCAAAGAAGGTCAACGTGCAAGCGATGTCATTGCAGTAAGATGATTCCACCACATAGAATTGAGAAGGCCTTGTCACGCAGCTGCGCTGCCCGCTCGAGGAGCAGCAAGGGCCGACCCTCAACGCGCACCTGCAAAGGTCGGAAGGCTTGCAGGAGATCATGACAGGTCTGCCTTATGGGCGAATCAAGACCTCAAAGCAGACAGGTCTAGTTTTGTACCGCAGCGACTTGAGATGAAGTTAACCATGCATGCTGGCCGCACACTCCGTTGTCCCAACATTGACCCCAGACACTTCAACAACTGGCATGCAGAACGTGAGCAGCCTCGAGGTCCCTACTGGTACTGTTGGAGCATCAGAGGACAAAGCTCAGACGGCAAGAGGACCCTCAGTTGGCATCTGAGGCCTCCTCACTGTGCCCGCGCAGAATCTGCGCAGCCAGAAACAACTTGATAAATTGATACGGCACATGCAGTTCCGATCGCTGTGCTGCTGTGAAACGCCTACAAGTTTGTTACACGAGCAGTGGTGCACATGCAGCGTGCCGCGAATGACTGTCCTGTTTGCGAGCCTGCCAAGCGGCACGCGGTCGGCAGCGAAGGAGCGCACATCCTGCTCCACCAAGCCTGCGCTTCATCAGCATCAGGACAACGGGACTCTAAACTGATGGTGAGGGGAATGCCTTCCGCACAGACCGTCAAAGTGCCGCTGCATGCTTCCCATTCCTGCATCAGACACGACAACCTCAACAATCGTGCCGCACAGACATCCCATGCGGGCAACACTCAAGTCCTTTCAGCCAGCCGCATATGCAAACCGCAGAGACGTGTGCCAGGAGAAGTAGCAGGCACATGAGAGGAAGCAGCTGCAGTACATAATCGCGCAGTTGGGACAACTGTTCGCCAAACATGTGGCATGGCAGAACTTTGCAAGTGCACAGCAGGCTGTGTCACTATGCGTGATCGTCGGATGGTATAAATGTGTTTTGTCTTGCACGTCCGGTTCAGTGTCTGCGTTCAGGAGACCCAGGCTGTCAAGCACACCGCGCAGAGCTGCTGCCTGGCACGAATCCGGACTCTAACTGAACTGGTCTTCAAGGAACATCTGCTTGAAGCAAGTTCCTGTTGATTCTGGGTGAACAGAACAGGAATGACGTGAGGTCAGGATGTGTCACGCCTATCCCACGCCTTGTCCAGCGCAAACTGCTCCGAGGCAAAGAGTGGATGAAAGATGAATGTCTTTTCAGGTCCGTCTCTGCGCACCTGACGGAGCTGGATTGCACTCCGCCTGGGCAAGGCCCAATCCCATGCAATAAGTGCTTCCAAACTCATATGCGCGGTTGAAGCTCAGAGATCAAAACTGCCTTGAGCAGTGCACGCTTGTCCGGTTCGCACTTGTACCGGGCAAAAGGCTAGAGTTGTGCCAGCAAATGACACTAAGGGATGCAACCTACTCTTCTTACGGTGACAAGTTCACTGATTCCAGAATCTCCCATGCAAACATGCTCAAGTCTCGTCTACCTACATGGAAAACACCGGATGTAAGCAAGTTGTAAGCAATCGATAGCCACAGCTGCGCTGCCTGCACCAACACTCCAATCCAAACATGCCCTTTCAGCAAAAAGCGCTTCTCCAGGCCTCCCGGAGTCGGTTGGTCTGGAGCCACCGCGGCGGCAGAATGCAGACTTGTTCAGAAAACCAGGGATGTTGCAGTCGCTCAGGAGAAGGCCTCACGGAAGTGTGGAAGTGTTGAACTCCGTCAGCACCAATCAATGTCATCTCACAGCATCGCCGATTCAACAGCTCTTGCTCGCGGACTTTAGGGCTTTTGTGCCTGGCTCCCAGCTCACAGGCTTCCACGAGCAGCTTCACTAAGGCTGACTGCTCCTTAGCACTGGTCAAAGCAAGGTGCACAACGCATGATGCAGCAAAAAGCAATCACACACCAACCACTGTGTATATGTCCGAGATGCGTAGTACGGCTTGCAATGGTGCCTCCGCGACAGGTTTCCATCCCATAGCAATCGAAGCAGCGTAAGCGTCCATTTGGACCTGCCGTTGATGCGAGCAGTAGAAAAATTAGAAAAGCAAATCTTCCCGCCGGCCAGAAATTGTACCCCAATGCGTCCCTTTGATTCAAACTGAGAGCAGGCGGTGATGTGATGCTGGCTGTTAGTGTCTGAAAAAACAAACACCCGCTCCGCAGCCTGTTGCGTGCACGCTTAAAAAACACATCTCAATATCTCTAGATCGATGCAGCCAAATTGGCAAGGATAAGGGAACCAGGAAGGCCTACAATAACTGACAACGGCCAAGCCTCTTCAATATCATCACGCCGCAATTGATGCGGCATTCTGCCGACAGATCCTGCTGCGTTGGGCACATAGCTGTGCTGCAACACCATGCTTTGCAGGCTTCAAGGTAAAACGGTGGCAGCAAACACTACACCCTCTACCCCTCGCCACGTTGGACTATGCGGAATCGCGATGTCAAGGCTTTGTTGCTGTTCTGCGCCCTTAAGCTATACCACGATCTTGCATACCACATGGCACTGAACTTCAACATGAAGCAGGCTGCAAAAGAGCTAGGCTTGCACGGAGATTGCGAAAGCAACATTGCTCATTGCAATCCTCCTGCAAGATCAGGTGGCGGCCTTTTGCCTCAGGCATCACTTCAACGTACTTCCGCAGTTGTGACACTGCACCCCGGCATTGTTGATACACCAGCTGCTGCACATCTTGCACGTGCCGTAAAGCACCCGATTCTATGCAGCAAGCCATGCAGGCCTGATGAATGAAGACGCTGAGGGCTTTGTTGTGGTCTAGAATGGCGGCGTCACCATCAAGCCAAACAACATACTCATGGTCTTCTGCGCTCTCGAGCACTCGCTTCAGCATTAGCACCTTCCCACACAATCTGCATGGAAACACTACCCATGAAGCCACTGCAAGACACTGCAGGCAGATGCAGGCAACCTTGTACCAGGTGCAAGCATCGCGCGGGGAAATAACATCCAGCATCTCCTCCTTGGTCAAGACCTCGCAGACGAAGGAGTAGCCATGTCGTCTAGCGTACCTGAAATCAGACGAGCAAAAGATCCCAACAGGTTCCGCAGCATTTGTCGAACACCTTGCTAGTTCTCAGCCAAGGTGCGCGCGGTTGACTGCCTGACAGACTTCTCCCGGAGCATAATTTGCTGAGTATGCCATTGTAAGAATGACATTCTTGCCTGCAACATCAGAAAACACATGTGACGACGCAGCCCTAAGACTAAGGCAGCTTCCTTGAGCATCCTTATTATGTCAACGCATGTGCATTCAGTGCGGCATGCAGCCCATGCTCCACAAATGCATAGTCTTCTGGGGGGATGCCATTCGGCAGTCCTTGTTCTGCATCAGTGCAAACATTCTTGACAGCTTGGAGGATCCCACGAACGGTGGCATCTGGCCTCTGCGGCACAAACATCAAATTAAACAGCTTACCGGGCGAGCTCAAGCATAGCTCAAGCATTCCTGCCTTTTGTCATGCAGCACCTTGAAGATCATCTCGGCATCCCTTCGCAACACAGGGCCTCAGCATTGCATGGGCTACACAAACTGCTGCGAGACAATGCATGGCATTTTGTGCTATGAAAATCTGAGAAGTATGGCATGATAGTGGGGTCTGGTGCGGTAGCATTAATAGGGCAGCACTATGCGACCAGCTTTTGAGCATGAGCATCAGTCAGACCCCATAGTAACATCAAGGCATCTTAGATCCATCACTGGCCGGAAGTGCATTTACAGGTGTCGATTCACCATTCTTAGGCTAAAGCGCTCATCAATTTTCTCTCTGGGCTGCTGGGTTGCTGCGGGGTCACGTCCGAGCTGCATGGAAAATCGCTCTCTGAATGATTCGAAATCGAAGTTGGCGACATCTGATGCAGGGAAGTCACTCAGAGTTGTGCTAGTTGTGCTTGTCAGAACAATTGACTGTTGCAAACTCACTCCAAGCGCAGGACAGCGCGCATCCACACTATCCCCACAACACAGCAAAAAGGCAACACCCAAACGCAGGGGTTTCCTGCCTTCAGATTCGAGCGCCTGCACAATGACAGGCTCTGTGAGCACCGGGCTCTCAGCCTGCAACACATATTATCATGCGCGGGCTGTCGTTGTGTCATACATGATGTACATGGCAGCTTCCCAAGATAGGGGGACCCCCTATCGAACCGAACCCAGTATAAAATGATCCTGATGATGGGGACCCTCAAAGGCTACCCCTAATTATGGGCAACCCCCACATGCTGCTTCCAAGTTGTTGCTTCCATGCCTCGGGCCTTGGGCTCCAGAAGAGTGGCCTTTATGGATCGCACTTCGAGCTGTAGTCCTGCCAGTTAAAGGGGGAATATGGACTACATTACTTACCGGTGGTTTGTAGCGAACCAGAGAAAATAGTCCCTTATTCCCTGCTAACCCCCGGTTAGATAATTATAGATTGTGGGAAGGATTGCGTTCTGGCTTGTCCTCTACGAAGCTGTTATACATTGATTGACATGCAAGGCAAGCTCACGGGTCTGGGACCATTGCTTGCTGGTTCTTAGTAGGGGACAAGGGAATATAGTAATATAGTATATAGAGGTTTATATACGGATTATACTCCCATATTCCCTATTAACAACCAATAAGATTTGGAAGCCCTGGACGCTTATGTCATCGCACTCTGGTGATTCAGCTTGACTGCTTGATGCACACCTAAAAGCATGCGCCACCGGAGCAGCAGCATGCAACAGCTACTGTGTGCAAGTGCAGTCCTTGAGCTTCAGCCAACTGCTGCCAGAGGTCTTGCTCTGCTTCAAGTGCCAGCGTGGCCCCTGCGAGCAATCTCACCCTCTGTGATGCAAGGCAAAGCTGAATGCGGATGCCGGCCCCAAAACAACACAAACATGTCTGACACAAGCTGAGCTTGCTTCATTCAGAGATTGCCACTACAAAGCTCGCACAGCGCAGCACAAGCTAAATATCGTCACCTGACTCGGGAGGCAAAATGCGCTTTTTACATCGTAACGACTCGCCTTCTTCAGCCGCGAAATGTACAAAGCCCCAGCTTTCATGCAACGTCGCAGTGCGGTCCACCACACGTACCTGCGCGTAGCTGACAAGTTGCTAGCGTCTGTTAGTTCTGTCATGCCGGCTGCTCAACCCAAAAGCTGCACAAGTAGCCGTCAACAAGAACCGGCAACAACCTCTTGCGCTAGAAATCCTGTGTGACTCCCACATCTGAGACTTTCTACAAAATCACTTTGAGTCTGGGTCAGGCAGATCAAGTCTGCAATATCCATTGGAATTCAACGTGGCGGAGAACTGGCAGCTTTACACATTGCTCACACTTGTCACGTGCACTGCGCCGAAAGATTTGGTTTTCAAAACCTTCCCAATGTGTTTTTTGAGACGCGTGCCCACACATCTTCCACGTTGCCGAAGGAGCTGCAGATGTTTCGCAAAACCGACCTGACTCAGGGTTTATGGACTAGCGCGTGGAGTCTGAACACTCTTTCCACTTTGAAGTTCTCTGCTACATACCCTTAACCCCTAAACCATAAGCCGCACGAAATCCCAAGCCCTGAAGCCTAAATCTTCAACCCTGACTTCCTATGTTCCCAGATGCTGCCAGTAACGCCCCTCCTCCTCCTTCTTCCAGCTGAGGAGCTTCTCGGCCAGACCCAGCGGCAGTCCACGCAAAAAAATCCGATGCGGGCAGCAGGCCTGTGCCCAAAAGTGCTTATATAAGGACTATTTTGGGTTAGCCCAATACTGGAGAATCGAATGGGAAAGGACATGGAAAATGAAATAGAAATTGGCTCAATGTATGTATTGCTGGGGATTTCTGAAGCATGCGCAGAGGGGCTGCAGAAGAGGCTGCAGATGCGAATGACTGCCTCGATGGTGCTCTGCAAATTTAGTAGGCATTAATGCTGCAGTGATGTGTGCTGTGAGATTGGCAAAAAGCCACTAGCTATCTCTGATGCTCATGACTTTGGTAGAGAAAGCACACTAAGTCAGCTGGAACACGATTGTGATAAGAGTGGCAGGGCGTTGGTGAACAGCATGGCTCCACAAAATTGACGCCAAAGGCTTCGATGCTGTGCAAGAAGATTAGCCATGGCTGGAGGACGTTACAGTACAGAAAACAAAGACATCCTGTGCATGATGCCTAACTTCGATAACTGGGCAGTGCAGAGCTGGGTCCAGCCTGGACGGCGGTCATGGCACTGGCGCGACATGGCTATCCACAAGGAGAAAGCCCAACGGACCGTACAGCAAATCCGCAGAGCATATTGCGAAGTGCTGTCAGCTCTTGCCAACCACTTACTTAGACTGCTTGGCCTGAGTCAGCCAATGCTATGCATCGCATAGATTGCTCCAGATGGCAGCTGCCAGGCGCCAACACCAGGTGTTTCAGCAAGACGTAATGACCTAACCTTTTTTGTTTCACCGCAGCGACTCATAGAAGGTCTGAGCCAGATCTGCCACCTGTCTGTGGCAGGACAAGAGAACAACCCGCTCCCCGCAGTCAAGTCTCAAGTCCCCACAGAATCACTCTGCTTACTGTGCAAAAACAAGAGCAGCCACCTACAAGGTATACTTAGAATTCCGAAGGTGTGCCAACAAAGCTCCAGCCTCTTCATCGCAAACTCCATGAGTCATGCCGGCATAGGCACGGAAGGTCGTTCTGCCCAAGTCTAGATCTGTTTGTAAACGACATGTCTACTCCGCATGGTCCGCCCCAGCCTAAGCCCAGCTGCCTCGAGACGTGCTCTGCCCAGCTCAGCAGTGCTCAAGGGCACCTCTGGAGATCTTGAGACAGTGTTGGAATCCATGAGGTCCCATCAGCTGCAAGCTGGGTTTGACACAACGGGGTCCTCCGCACCGTGGAAGATGTGCACTGGCACATCCTGCAGCCGACTTCAGCTACACCTTGCTCTGGAAAAGCCCCTCAGACCTCTCCTGCCGGCTCTCTCATCAAGGGGACTGGTCATAAAGAAACCCCATGGTTTAAGCATCACTGACGTGGCAAGATCCTGGAAGTCGTTAGGCAGCGGCTCTGCTACCTGACTGCGAACTGCGATCCGCTGCATGGCAAGATGTGGCATCCTTTGGTGGACCTTCCGTGTCAAGGCTCAGAGGCTTAGAGCCGAGCCCACGAGCTCAGCATCAGGACCTTGGACATCTCTCATCTCTCATCCTCATCCCATGCTTCCTGCCTTGTTTCATTTTGCAGAAACAGCCTGTTTACAAAAGATTCTGCAAGCATCTGCAAGCGGCTGCGTAGCAGCTTAGCCGCTGGCGCCCCCCAGACGACGCGGAGCCCGCAAAGCCGCTGCGAGCGCCAGGCCACCACCTTCAAGAAAGCTTCACCTGCTTGCCTCTTCCTGTTAGGGCGGTAGCCCATAGTCTTGATGTGAAATTGAAGTCAGCGATGCTTGTGCTTGCAAAATCAACCAATGGTAAGTAAAACCATGGCGCTTTTACTCTTTGCCGTGTGTGCTTGGTCATGACAGGTTGGGCAGTTGCCATACCTCCCACACTAGGAAGCAAGAGGCGGAAACAGAAAAAAAAAACAAATGGCACGGTGACGCGCCACGGGGCTTCATACCTGCAATACGGCTTCTTCCGTGAAACTTGCGTGAAAAACCTTCTGGCCATCTTCTTGGAACTAGGGTCCGCTGACACAACCAGTTTCTGAGAGTTGCTCAGGTATGGCGTTTCTATCCACGTCTAGCCGGGCCTTGGGAATATCCCACCAAGAAAACGCGGCTGGGAGGAATTCCTCGACGTACCTCTCACGGATTCTAGCAGCGAGACAAGCTGGATGTTTTTAATGCCGTGCCAGCTCCCAGCCATGTCCATCTCAACACGAGCATGAGTGAGCAATAAAGAAAATTATCGGAATCCAACTGCGACAATTGTGTTCCAAACATTCCCACTTGTCGCATATGATGCATTGAAGCATGCAAGATTCCAATGGCGTCCTGTGAAAGATTCGCGGAAGCATTCCCAACACCTCACAACTACTTCTGCATGTCGCTGGCGCAAACTCCTCAAAGCTACTTCTGCATTCTGCTGATGCTGCCAGGACATGTCACGACTATGACTGCTATGACACGTGCTTAAACACGACAACCAGGATGACGACTGCCACTACCAATACTAATTTGTAGTACTACTAGTATTGTTATTGTTGAATATTGTTATCATTATTGCTGCTCCTCCTACCCCTCCTACTGCTACTACCGCTGCTAGTCTTAGTACTACGACTCCTACTCATACTCGTACTTCTACTCCTATAAACTCCTCCTACTATACTACCACCAAATCCCCTCGACTGTTGAGCACATGAGTTGTAAGAAGAATCAGAGTCTTAAAGCCCGTTTGCCAAGGACCAACGATACTGAGGCGAGCCCGGAGAGCCCATACCCAGCAAATTTTCGGAGCTGTCATCAGCTTCAGCCGGTCATGTGGGCATTCTGCACCTGCTGAACAGCGCTGTGGTCTCCATCCAGTTTTACTGGGTAAAATTTTGCTCAGGTGTGGGGCTGTCTATCTGGCCAGTCAACCTAGCAATTTCGGGAAAAAAAAATTGGAGCGTCCCAGCCTTGCGAATCCTTTGCGGAGCTTTGCGCGCTTTCTTCGCCGGAGCTTCTTCAGCTTTGATTGGTATCCTCTTCCACTCAGGAGTCGTACCAATTCAAGAGTACCTTTTGCACCTAGTAAGCTTGGAAAATTTGCCTTGCAACATGCAGTCCTTGCAGCCACATCGCCTTGTGTTGGCCGTGGTATGGCGTGAAATGCCTGCAGAGCACGCTCCAAGACAGAGCGCTGATGATTTCTCAGGCGCGTTAAAAACGCACCAACCTTCAGATCTCTCGCAGTATGATCCGTGGCAGTGAGCAACTGTACCATCAGCTGCCCGTTTTGTCTGCAGCTCGACAGACAGAGCCGGATCAGATAGGAAAACGGGTCTCAACAGCAACCCTTCGTGTCAAAGGGTCAGTGTCATTGAACTCGAATTGCTGCTGCGATGCGCGGTCTGTACACAAAACCTCTGCCCCAGAGCAGACTTACAAAACGCACATATGGCGTGCAAAACGTGGCTGGCCACAGAACCCGTTGCAACTGAGAAGCTAAGTTGCATGGGATAAAGGAAACTAAACAATTCAAAATTGCCATCTAGCTGTGAGGAGACTAGAAGTTGAGAATGGTTTCCTCCTCCTCTTCACTTTGAAGGCCTCTGCATCCGCCATTTCCGACCGTCGTCTGCTTGTCCAAGCTTCCTGGACCACTATGACCACTTGCGTCAAAGTGCTCATGAAAGGTTCCGGTATCGCTGGAGGCAAAGTGGAGCGAGTACATGTCAACGGGCACTGGAGGCGGTGTTTCCAGGGCGTCAAGGAACGGCTTCGAGGCATACATGGCCGCCGTGCCCAGCTTCTCTGGGTGGTCCTCAATGCTGGGTGGCCTCAGCACCATGACTTGCTGCCGAATCCGCCCACCCTCACTGAGCATGTACTGTGGAGGCATGGCCACCTTGGCACTCCGGCGGTTCATGGCCAAGAGCAGGAGTGCCAGAGGTGCCGAGTTCCCACTTTTGCAAAGAGCTGCTTCAAGCTCAGAGAGGCTGAAGCCTTGAAGCACGTCGTAGTAGGTCTTCTGGCGGTTCAGGAAGTTTTGCAGGATGGAGGCATCTGGCTCCTTTGCCGGGGCCACATGGGCCGATGCCGCGTCCACTCGCATAGCGAGGTCCTGCGACAAGTTACGGCGAGCTTGGCGGACAAGGATGCCGACCCGCACAGCGACCTTGAAAAGCTGAGCACAGCGAAGTCCTGAAAAGCCTGCCACATCCGAGTAGAGCTTTGCCGCTCTCATGAGCTGAAGGTACTTCGGAGTGTGACCGGTCTTCTCCTGCTCTTCTTTGAAGAGGCAGAATTTTGTCAGGACGTCGCAGTTGCACAGCTCCAGGTAGTAGCCATCAGGATCGCGAACAAAAAATTGCATGATCTTTCCCTCACTGCTCTCGAAGCACTCCACCATGTTGTCCCTTGCCTTCTTGGGATCTGGAACGGAGACGTTCTGCCGGAAGGGCACCTCGAACTCAATCAGCTTCTCCAGCACCTTCTCCGGGTAGTCCGTCTCCAAAGCCAAGTGTGACACGATGAGATCTCGGCCAGTTGGCGCATTGGGTACACCTTTGATAAGATGAAGTTCCAAGTTCCCCATCGTCAGCCAAGCTCCGTGGCGATCGAAGTTGGGCCTCTGAATCTGTTGGAAACCGATTATTTCCGTGTAGAAGGCCAAGGAACGGCCCACATCTTTAACGATGATAGCCATGTGGTTCACCTTTCGGATCAAGTCCCCCATGCCGCGTCGCTGGATGTCTGCGTTCCAGTGCAGAAGCTCCTGCGGAACAGCCGCCGGTGGTTGCCGCTGCACCCCCATCATCGACCGCACGAAGACAGCCACCAAGATATTGCTGGCAACGAGAAGGGCAGCATCAGCATGGTCCAGGCGAAGACTCGAGATGAAGTAGACCCCAACGAGACCCAAAAAGCCGAAAACGCACATGTTTCGTTCTTCAGCCATCGCAAGGTCAGGTCGCTCGCTTCAGGGGCAAGGAAAAAAAAGCTCAAAATCTGCGGTGCGGAGTCACATCAAATGAGTGGCAGTTGCAAAGGAGAAAAGCCTCGCAGCTTCTGGGGGCCTCTCGGACGTCGACATCCACTTTCAATGCCTCCACCTGGCAGACAAATGCAGATCAGAGCGGTAGCTGGGAGAAACGGATGGCATTGTTACACGCTCTAAATCCCTCTAGCTGTCCAGGAAGATTGCAAAGAAAACTTTGGCATCGCCTCTGGTTCGAAGCAGGAGAAAAGAACATCGCCCAATGGCGACCTACAGAAGCAGAAAAGCTGAGTCGTCACTTGCCCACAACTTCCCTTTACCCCAGCTGGCTCGGCTTGGGTTCTTTGGTAAGGAACGCTCTAGGCAAGATCGAGTTCCTAAACCTTAACACTCAAGGAGCCGTGCAAAAGCCATAAGCGAGCCGAGACAATCACAAGCCAAAGAAGCAAACCATTGCCTTTCTGCAGGAAAATGTATCATGCTAGTCTCCTCTGTCTTTCATTCCCTTCAAGCCGAAGTCAAGTTTGACTGCAGCTTGAGAGTGCTCAGGACATTCATCACGCGGAAACTCTGTGGACCAACGGACCAAGATAAAAGAAGTGGCCTGAGGGTCAGCGGTAGAGGACGGGGAAGAGGTCTTCAGAGGAGAAATTTGCAGCAGGATGCAAGAGTCCATTGCGTCTGAGAGGCACATCAGCCGTTGCGGCAGTGGCCTGCCAGCTGGACCCCTTCGTGGGGGGTCTCCGTAACAAGGACTCCAACCTACATGAAAGTGCCCATTTCACAACCCCGTGTGTGCGCAGCTTGAACGACAGCCAGTTAGAGGACTGGTAACTTTGATACGGCTACATGCTTTACATGCTTTGCATGGAGGCTCGCATGGGGTGCTATGCTTCAAGGCCCCGACCGAATTAACTGATGAAGTGCTGCTTCGGCGAGTAGGCTTGCGGGAGATTTTTTCTTCCTTTTGCGGTCGCACCTGATCTAGCTTGCACTGAAGTCGACACCGCTTGCAGCACTTCTCATCAATCTGCTCAACACAGAAGCACAGGTTCAAGCCTTTTTTCTATCATATTGTCTGCCAGCTTGTATGACTTGGCATGATTCTTCCAAGACAGAGAAGACGATTTATTCTGAAGGTTCTTCAGCGAATATCCATGTTTCCATGATTCTGATAAGCTCCCCGCGCTGCGCACGGTCTTGGAACCTGCAGACTCGGAAAAGTGACTGCACTGTGGCCGAACCACTGCGATCTCAGACAATTGTGGCAAATGGGCGCGAGAATCAAGGCTTGCATCTGCATGGCTCTGATCTTAGGAAGGCTCAGTGGAGCAGTGAGGCCTCACAAGTGAACATCTCATACACACCCCTTTCACCTTTCACGTAGTCTGGATGTGCGCTTCCAAAGCTCGCCATAAAGGCCATGTCGCAACAAAGGAACATGCCCGCAGCACGGCCGCAGCGTAAGACGTTGGTTTAGACGTTGGGTTTCTCCAGTCTTGGACAAAGCTGGGCGATTGATCACCAACAACAATCCCTGGTTTAGTTCAAGTATCGAATGACCCCTTCGGATCACAGTGAAGAGAAATCCCCATGTTGGATTTGGCAAATGTCCGAAACCCTTAGTTAACCCTTTGAGTTGTTTCCATGTACTTTTTCATTATTCCATGCGATTCTTGATAACAATACCTACAAACCTCCAGTCGCGGACCTCGAGTCGCGGAAAGCGGCTTTTGACCCCTACATGCCCTCACCCTACTGCCTCTCTGGCACCTGACATGGTAACAGGCCTTGCAACAAGATCAAGTAAGACGCCGACTTATGAGCGCCTGGATATCATCCAAAACACCGGGGTAGCACCTGTCATGAGCTGCCAGAACAAAGTGTGATGTGGCGTGGTGTATGCCAGCCTATCTGCCGGGACCCTCCGAAAAAATTTGGTTATGCGTTCGCTGGGAGCCCACGACTGATAAGAAGCAAAGTCTCATATTCAGGGCCTCTCTAGCCAATAGCATCAGTTGCTCAGCTCCTTGCTGCGCGAGCTCCTCATCCACTACGACTCCCGAGCCGTCGCCTTTTGCTGAGGCGAACGTCTTCTTTCCACATGGGGATTCTGAATATCGGAGGTGCTTTGTGTTTGTGCTGCATGTCGAAGTTAAGCGATACTTCTCCTCCTCCGATTCTGCCCAGTATTCAAACTGGCAGACGGGCGTTACTGTCTTGGAGTTAGGCATGCTGGAGTTTGAGTAGAAGTGGAGATGCACAGAAAGCAGCTCTGATACGTACAATTGAGACAACATACAGAGCTCCATGCTGAAGAGGGATTGATCACAGCAAGTGCACCTTCAGAGAAAGCTCAGCCATGCGAAACCTACTTTTCTTTGTCTTCTTCTACTACTACTACTACTACTTCTACAACCTCCTACTACTACTACTACTATCCCTACTATTACCGCTATTACTACTATGACTACTACGACTACTTTTCCTACTCTTGCTACTATTTCTGTTAGTATTCCTATTTGCTACTATTTACTACTATTACTACCATTGTTGGTATCGCTGGAATTTTGGACACCTTGGAGCCTGGCCTGACAAAGCCCCGATATGCGCGCGGCAGCTTGTCCAAATACTTATATAGGGGTAGTGGAAGAGAAAATGGAAGCTACTATGTTGGGGCTCCCCCATTTTGGAAAACATCCATTTGGCATGTGACCCGCCTGCTCGGAGCAGGTGGAGGAGGTCTGTACTGCTCTTCACGAAGAACGCAGACCTGAAAATGCATTAATCCCTACAAAGTCCTGCGTAACATCATCCCTATGTAACCTTGTTTATAAGCCACTATATAAGTCTAGTGTCCATTTCATTAATTGTTCATCGTCTTTGCCACTTCATTCCTTGTCTTAACTCCTAGTATCCCCCTTAACTATCCCTATATTACTCCCTATATAATCCCTCTAGAACAACCCTCCTTGAGGAGTTTAGACGAAAGCTCATTTGACTCTAGGATGCTCAATGGAGTGCAGAAAGACGCCTGGCCTTGCGAGCTCATCCTTGTCCTGCCAAGACACCCACTACTCGAATCAGGTTTCCATGTTCTTTTCCACTGTCCCTGTAGAACCGCAATATACTGTAGTAGTTTGCACTTTTGCATTATCCCTATATACCGGTCCTACTGGATACACGAAATGCTGCTGAGCCGCTGGCGCAGTCACCATGTTTATTCGTTTGTTACGGACCAAAGGAAAAACTGACAAAGCAGGCAGACTTGAAGACACCTTTAAAATCACGTGCCGAACACAGCCAAGCAGCTCTGATCCTACCTAGCATGATCGCCTGCCTGTCGCATGAGTGCCACGAGGCATTAGACTTTTTCCAAAGACGACTGAAAGAGAATGCAAAAGTCACCACTGCGTCTGCCCTCTTTAAGGCAACCTTTCGTGAAAATCCCCAGGCGTGTGACCATTAAAGCTGCCAGCCGCTGCAGATCCCAAAGCTCATCACAAGGGCTGCAATGAACTGAGAGCAAACAGGACCATAGCCAAAGAGCATCAGGAGTTTGAAGACAACCGCTTACATGTGACCACCACTGCAGCTGGCTCCTCGTTTTCATTCTCGCCCTCTCTGTGGCTTTGATCCTGCAGAGTTTCGGGCGTCTTGAGCAGATTCGTGTCGATTCGACTCTAGCAGTGTTATGCACTGTTGCATGCAAGGACGGCCATGCTACAAGTAGCTGGGCTGATCAACCCTGCCTGCCGCAGCAGCTTTCGGGCCCAGAGAGGCTGTTCATCGGCACTCCTCAGACCAGCCTGCCCAGGCTTGAGCCCGCCCACCCCTGCATATGCCTGCATGTTGAACACACAACATATCTCTACCAACTCAGCCGGGATACCAGCAGAGCACCATCACGCTTTGAGGCCATCGTGCCACGTCTAAGACTGTCATAACCGTTCAAATGTTGTTTTCCATTGAGTCGCTTTGCAAAATGATGACTGCTCGAACATATTCAGCTTGTTGGTGGAAACTCTTGCTTCATGTTTAACCCATGCATGAACATTCCATGACCTTGTGCAGTACGCTGAAAGCAGAGCTCAGGCCAAAATGATCACGAGCTCTGCCCAAAACTCATCCTTCCAGGGCTACAGCTCCCTTTCCTTGACGATCACCGGTTTCCTAACTACTGCTGGAACAGCGTAGTCCGTGCTGGAGGGCACATGCGGCTCGACCAAGTTCAAGACCTGACCTGACCAGGAAAATTGAAATCGTGCTACTTGCTCGACATCCGTACGTCAGCCTGCGCTCTCGAGCAGCCCAGGTGGAGACTCTTGCCTTCCCAGCTCGAGTTGCCATCTGCTTGAGGCCATAACGCAAAAGACAATCAGTCGAATCTGTGTGTCTGCAGCTCACGGAAAAAGAAAACACTTCGGCGCCAAGTGCAGGAATGCTCAAGACGATGAAAAAGGCAATTCTGAAACGTCCGGAAACCACCAGAAAAAATTGAAGACGAATTTGGTCGAGACGTGGCCAGTCCATGCTGACGTGCTTTTTCAATTGGATGGGCTAGTCTTGCCAGAAAGTAGAGCTACCTAGTAGAGCTGGCGACAGCACAATCAGGTTAGCCCAATTCAAGGAGGGGGGTATAGTTGTCTGCTTCTTTGATTTACAAGTAGCTCCTCTCACACTTACATTGACTGCGTCCCAGAACTATGTTTCAGACGCTCGCTGGCCCATCTTTCCGGTGCCTGGCAATTTCATCCGGATCAAGGGTTGGCACATCATACCTTAGCTTCGGCAGAAGGTCGTTCTTCCAGCATTCCTCTTCCGGCAAAACTAGTTTCCCCGAGTGCTTGATGCCAAGTCGAGGACCAAGATGGCCGCAACCCTTTGCTGCCAACACCTCTTGTCATGAGCACTGTCAGCACTACGTGGCAGAGGATCTCGGTCACAAGCCATGCTGGAATGAGTGACCAACAAACCTCGAAATGACTTCAGCTTCTCTGCTAATGGTTCGGTTCGTACCTCACCACTTACTTTGTCGTTGTGACGGTACGGCACCTTTTGATTTCAGCCAGCGGGCACACGGCATATCTACGCGCGTACAGTGTTGACGACTCACTGGCATAAAAATTCGACCCCTAACCCCCGGCACCTCGGAGTGGCGCTGTGGGAAACAGGAACCGCAGCATTGGCAAGCCTTAGAATATCCCCGCCCCAGTCAAGTCAAAATTCCAGCCAAAAAGATTAGATGCGGGACACGCTGACTGTTCTAGATCATGCATCCTTCTGCCCGTTTAGCCTCTCAAGGCAAACTGTATGGAAAATGTTGTGAATCCGCACTAACATCCTCGTGATCCGCAGCAGTAGCATGCTGCTATGCTACTACACCACGCCTTGTGAGTTCAGCCCTCGGCCCATTTGCTGCAAGGCCGGCGCCGTCGTTGACCAACCTGTTTCAGGTTAAGAGGACCTCTACCTGGACTTCACTGCTCGATTGAAGACTGCCTTGTCCAGTGTCACCGAGGCCATGCAGCCAGACCTGTGCAATCTCTGCAATCTCGAATCTCACAGCTGTACTGATGTCCAAAACTGAAGTGTGCTATCCTCGGCCGAGCAACCACGAGCGCTTCACCCTCTGATTGCACTGGAGGCGTAGTGAGAACCTGTGACTGAGACACTGCATCAAGCACGCCAATGGGCGTGGCAAGCTGTGTTCTTGCTGAAAGAAACAAAGTACACCATGTACACGCTTATGGTCTTGCCGCCTCTTCAGCTGCAGCGCTTCGTCTGTAAATGCGTCGAAGGATTCTCCGCCCTGCGCGCGGACAAGCTGAGATAGGCTGAGGGTGCATCCTGGCACCTCCCAAGCTGCTAAGCCATCAAGCTGCCTGCCAGTCCGCAACCGGCGACTCGCAAGGCAAAGCCACCCGAAGACTGGTGGAAGGCCTGACGGTATTCACCATTCAAGTCACTCGCATTGTTCTGATCTGCAACCAAATGCTGATGATATCTTGTACAGTGCCAAACGGGCATGAGGTGGTGCCTTTCTTTTCTTGGCGACATTGCAGAGCCGGCTCCTGATTCTTCTGATCTGGCCATGTCTTTCTCACAGTACGCAGCCAGAGCCTTGAAGGCCAATGCTCGACAAAGCTCGCTTTTGGCCACCCGACCTTGGTTCCTATTCACAGTTTGAGCGAACTCGAAGCCCCACTGACAGAATAAGCTATTGGCAAGCTAAGGCCTACACTGCAGATTCCATCGACGCTCGTAGGTTCTGATGCGGACCTGTCCTGCTAATGTGTGCGCTTCCAATTTCTGCACCTACTGACCAGAAGTTGTTGCTGGACTGCTTGCTGGTTTCCACAGCAGCATGGTTATGCTTTCTAATCTGAGCATGCACGGCTTCAGGACACGAGCAGACATCGACTTAGGCATCTGTTGTGTTGCCAGGCCTGGCAGATGACAGGACAACATTGACCTGTGCTTTTCATGCTGGACAGGTACTTGGCAGCTTTGGCCAAGAGGGTCTTAATGCATCTCTAATCTAGCGCTTTGGTCTTCGCATCTGCAAGGCAACCTTCAGCAACGTGTCGGTTCCTTTTCTGCATTTCCTTGCAGCCACTTCCTATGCTTTAAAACCACAATGACATGCTGCATCAGAGGTAACCTTCAGAGCGACTTGGCTTCATTGCGCTCATTGCGCTTGCGAGAAGCAATCCATCTGCAGACTGGCCCTGGGAGGGAGCACTTTAAAAAAATCACAGCAGCACGATGCTGAATTCTGAACATCCAGGCAAAAAAGGCCTTCGAACCTATTCTGACAAGGAGCGCTCTGGCGAAAGTCCATCGTCTGGGTTCTCTTCCGTCTCGCTCGGCTGTTTAGCAGTCTGTGCTGATCAGACAACGCCTCATGCAGATGTGCCATGTGATTGAGGAGAAGCCACTTGCTGTGAAGCTCCAACTGCTGCAAATGTTGAATGGAGCCGGCATGAATGCATAAACAACCCACGTCGCCGTCGTGCTAGCATGCATCCGTGAGGAAATACACCAACAGAGACGCCATCATCACCTGCCTCTTGGATGCGTTGCTCCGCAAACCGATCAGCCCGTTGTGCACTTAGAAGCTCATCGGCTTGCTCCTGGCAGAACTGCTTAGGCTTGCCGAATCTCGTTGTCTGGACTCCCAGCCTTCTTGAGCAGCTCAGACTTCTTTTGCTCCTTGCGTGCGAGCTGCTCCTCGCATGTGGCAGGTGGGGAGGTCGCAAAGGGCTTAGGGCAAGGTGTGCGGCATGTTTGCAAACAGAACGCTTGCGTCCTGAGATTGGCGCAGGATCACTAGGAGCTGCTGCATCACGCCCTGACCACGTCTGCATTGATTGGAAAGAAGGCCTTGCGCACTCGCCTCCTTTTGCGCAGATGCTTCGGGAAGGGGCTGATGCCGCAGGTAGCAGTACTCCTGCCCAACCTGGCAGAGGCAATGGGGTGCGCACAGAAAGAGCTGCATTTTTCTGTGCCTCTTGCTTGGGGCCACTGCTGAAACTTGCCAAGACTGTAGCGCTGTGCTGAATTTCTGCACGGCTAATAAAACATGCAGGCTATGAGCAAGCATGCAAGGTGCGACCGACCATGGTGGTGGGATGAGAACCTATGCACAGGCCACCCTGCTCCAGCCCATGCCAGGCATGTCCCAGGCTTGTCACGTCAATCTGTCTGATACACGGATCACTACTGAGGAAGGCCTCTGATGACAACTTTAGCGGATCGACATGTTACAGTAACTGTTTTGAATGATGCGGCACTAACACACATAACAATAAGTGCTAGTGATGCTAGTTACAGTTGCAGTTTCCAGAGCTACACTTCTGCAGATCAGTCGAGACTCGACTGGCAATTGAACGGCTCAGAAATGTGCGTTGGCCCCAGCCACAAGGCATTCAAAGCTTGCCACACAACAGGCCCTGTCAACCTTCCTCCTGGCATTTGAGTGCATCTTTCCTGCATCTGCGATCAAGGACAGTGACCAAATCCCGTGGCCACTTCCTCAACCTTCACTGCGTTCAGATGCGCCTCAAGCTCCTGCCCCCATCCCTCACTGTGTAGTTGCCATGTCTTCAGCGCAGATTGTTTTTTCCGATTTTGCGCGCTGGAAGATTTCGACTTCGGTTCCAGCTCCTCACGTATGCCCGCCGCCCGCTCGACCATGCCTTGCTTTCTTGCTGTTGAGAGTGCGCTCTGCTTGCGCGAGGTCATCTGTTCTACGTGTTCTTCTTTTGTTTGAAACTGTTTATGTGCTTCGCCACGCTCGCTAATAGCAGTCTAATTTTCCTAGTCCACTCGTCTGGCAGATTTATTTGTTATTTCACATCTATCTTCTTTCATGTGCCCGCACTCGCCCAACATGCCCAACAAATCCCTAGATCTTGGCACGTCCGCTACCAAACAGCAGCCAACCGGAAGCCGATGCAGGGGTCTCTCAAATTGAGGTGGACTGCTGGATTGCAGCCTCCCCGGCTGAAGCGTGTTCTCATGTTCTGCAAGGTCCCGCTGTTCGTTGCTGCGATTCTCTGCCGTGCAACAGCCCACTGTCCGTCCCCCTTGCAGCAGGCACCCCTGCTCTATGATTTGGACATAGTCCGTACATCTCCCACCAAGTCGAAGCTTTGCTTAGCCGAGACGAGTAAGGCCATAGTCTCTACAATCACGAGCCTTGCCAACGTCAGTGAGGCATTGTTCCCAATCCTGCCAGCATGTCTGTCCTCTACACACAACTGCGTTGCTGCCCCATCTAGCCTCCATGGTGGTCTTGGCTTCAGATGACATATGCAGCTTGATTTTGGAAACAATGGCCCGTCAAAGCTCAAGCCTCCTCTCCAGGCAGCCTGCCGTGCACACATTTGGGCGCACTCATGGAAGCAAAATAATCCCTGCGTGCCAACACCAAACTTTCAAGACAGCCGCTATGGATCTTAGCTGGGCGCGCTGCTATCTTGCACTGGCTGGGGAGAACGAAGATGTGAGCACAAAGCAAAACTAGCTAAACCTTCTATTTCAGGGTGGTACCTCTTCCACTCTGGCAGTCCTTGCATTCCTTACCACTCAATCTTTTAATAAGCAAATGCGTGTCTCGCTGTAGCCTCGCGAAGCCCATCAGCGCTGCAGTAGAATTCGGTGACAGTGGCGTTTCGAGGCAAGAGCTCGCATCTCGGTCAACGGAGTGAAGTGCATGAAGTGCAGAGTATGTGGAGTCTGCAAGACTGCTGCATGTCTTCATCAGCACAAGGGGTCGCCTGGCAAACTGTGAATGGATTTTTTGTTGCCCGCATTTGCCTACGCCAGGCGATTTCAGGCAATCAAGGCTGGGAGCCAACACGCAAAACATCAAGCGCAGCCAGCGGATCTGCAGGCTTTGCATCTCTCACAGGTTTGCTTGGCAGGTCCTGCTGAACACTGGAGTGATTGAAATCCAGCATGTTGACAGGAACACCCATTCCATCCAGAAAGGTTCCGGACAAAGGTGCTTGTCCTGTGCCCTCCCCTTTGAATACGGGCACGCCCATTTCCCCATCTGCATACCCTCCGCCGACGAGGCTTTGGCCAGAAGTCGGCCAACCGTCACTCTGAGGAAAGCTGGCCACGGCTGGCTTGACTTCCATGCCTGTGAAGGGATCCGACGCGGAACCGGCTTGTGTGAAACTTGCGAACGAAGGTGGTGCAGACGGGGCTGACGGTGTTGGTGAGGAGCTGGTGAAGTCCATAAACGCAGTGATGTCCACGGCCTCCGACTTAGCCGGAGCGTCTTCACCAAAGCCAGTCTGCACAGTCTGCGCAACAGACGGTGAGCAAAAGCTTCCCCACTCCTCAGACTCTGCAGCAGCATGTTGCACAGGCATGGACACCGCAGGTCTTGCATCATCATCTGCGTCCATGTCCAGCAAGTCAACTGCTGGCATCGCCTGAGCGTTGGAGGGTCTACTTGGACTGCGGTCGGAATCAGAATCATCCTTGCCGTCCTGTGGAGCAAAGCTTGGGTCGAATAAACCGAACCTGTCCTCCCTTGGTCGCTCATCCTCGGCAGCTACGCGTTCAGATGCTTCCCGCGACGGGGCACGCCCCTCCATTTTGGACTCACGCGCAGCTCGTTCAGCTAGCTGTTCTTCCCTCAGTCTATTGAAGCGCCGTTCCAGCTCCGCAGCTTGAGAGGCAGAAAGTGTACGCGAGTCAGCACCTGGCCTGAGCTCGTTCAGGGCATCACCCAGCACGGAGCTGACGGACGAGGAAGGCATGGAAGGCGAAGCTGATCCTCGGCTTCCTCCAACAATAGCTGTTGGCCCACCGCCTGTGAGCTTGGTATGATGTAATTTGGCCTGCTCTCGCTCTTGCCTTAGGAGATCCTTGTCGTTGAGAAGCTTAACCAACGCGTCGGCCTTCTCTCGGACACCACTACCTCGGTCATGACCCTCATCCTTGCACTGGTAGTTGGCAAGCCGACGGAAGGTCAGCTGCTCTCCACGCAACTCATCGGCAATGTTTTCGCCGCCATTTTTCACC
The DNA here is from genome assembly GCA_905231905.1 of Symbiodinium pilosum. Lineage (NCBI taxonomy): Eukaryota > Dinophyceae > Suessiales > Symbiodiniaceae > Symbiodinium > Symbiodinium pilosum. The sequence continues at coordinate 76,211 of CAJNIZ010003091.1, read as the reverse complement.
AAATATTCTAGCAAAATCAATGTCTTTAAGATTCGGCGCCACTTGTCTTGATTGCCGTTCAGGTTCTCAAGTGAGCGGGACATGATCTTTTGCCGACACTTGTACGTTTGAGCATCGACGGCAAGTTCATGCAGCACACTGTTGGGGCACCCCCATCTCTTGTTCGAGGTTGCCTCCCGCAGGTTTCGCTCAAACGGCGTCTCCAGCTCTGCCACTGCCTTGGCCTGCCTTTTTATTTTGATGGCCTCATGCTTCAGCTTGCCATACAATTTGTCGAATGCTTTCTCCATCAAATCCAGCTGGGGAGAGTTTCCTCTCACGCTTGAGCCCAAGCAGCAAAAAAGTTTCCTTGTGTCGAACACAAACAGCGCGCATCTCTCAACGCCTTCCCGTTCCAAGCACACAGTGCGCTGGATTTACTCACACTGTCTCTTGCCTTCTGATGGCCAAATTCTGCACCAAGCATCCACCGCCAACGCTACAGCCTGACCAATAAGAGCCCTAAAGCTCGCATGAAGCTGTTGGAGTATGTCGGAGTAATGTTGTTTGTCAGGTTCACTCCGCATCAACTCCAAGTTGCGGGCCGGGCTGTTGCAAACCTGATCCACGATCGATTTGCTCAAGCTATCTCAAACTGCAATTTAACGACTTCTGTTGCACAGGATCCTCAAACCATGTCAGACCGGTTACTGCCTGCGGCCGGTTATATAAACTTGCATGGCTAGCTTCAGCTGTGTTTTGCTACTTCGATGCATCCCTCCGAAGTAAGTTCGTGGCGCCAAGTGCCGTGACCTGGCCGAAGATTGCGGAGAAGCTGGAAGTATAACCGACTTTGTCAACTTCAGCTGTTCCCAAAGGCTCGGATTCAGCGCTGTCTTGGGCTGGCTGCACTTCGGCATCTTGCACTCAGCTGAGCATTTGGCGACCGCAAGTGCTGCAGCTTCGGCACGCTGCGACCTGCATTTGATGACCGGAAACAAGTCTGAAGTGCTGTCACGGAGGAGAATGCCGGCCAGTTCGCCCACAACCAAACGAGCCAGTGAATGGACAGGTACTAGACAAAAACTCCTATTGCATGTTGAGCATCATCTATTTCATGGCCGCGGTAGGGCTATTGCCCTTCAAGCACCGGCATGACAACGTTTCCCACCATCAGCACCGCCAGCAAATACCTTGACCGGTGTGCAGTGCAGAAGGTGCTTAGTGTCCTCAACTACATGGCTTGACCAACATGATGACGAGCAATCAACGTGCCGAAATGTGACGTGGCTCATGGTTCACCTGGCCTTATGCATTGCGCAATCGCCGGTAGCAGAACGTCTGCCTGAACAAAAACAATTTGACATGTTTCGTAGATGTCGGAACACTCCCCTCACAGATCTTTATGCTACCCCGGGCGTACACCTAAAACTTTGCGCAATTTTAGCATAGCTGACAGCAGAGCAAAAATATTGCAATGTGAAGCTCCACTGCATCCACTGCAATGCCTGACCTTGACGATCAAAAACTCTACCCATATTTGAATGGACAGCTGGTGTCAAAGAGAAGGGTTATGCAACCGAATGCAACTGGCGAGTCGAAGCGCCTGTGGTGGCATTTGCATACAGCAGGCCTCCTCTGCAGATTGACGTGTGGACGGTCTCAAGGACAGCATGATGCTGACCTCTTCGGACTTTACTTTACCGATGCAGGTCTCAAAACGCGAAAATGCTTCTGCATAGGCCTCACAAAGACTGGTGCAAAACAGCACGCATAGACAGGCGCCGCCACTGAACCTGAGAGACCAGCATGGCCAGCACGAGGATCGCTTCCATCTGACTGGGCCAGCTACGTGGAGTCTGCGCAAAGCCTGCCACGTGAAGGACGCGCAAACCAGAAGCCTCTGACCTGCAACAGCGGTGCCGGCTGCCACTCAGACTTGGCCCACAAGTCCTCAATCCACTGATTTGCAATATTTCAAGCATGCCAATGCACAAGCTTTCTGAACACATTGACGATTTACGACTGACGACTGCAAATCACGGGAGATCTCCTGACTCAAAGTTGCCCCCCACCCCACCTATACCGCAAACTTCTCTTAAACATGAGAAGACATCCTCCTTGGACCTTCGCATAACTTGTTTTTTCAGAGGTGCCTCCAATCTGCAACACGCACCCAATGTATGAAAGAGCATCTCAAGGATTGGTGCCTTGCATTGCCAATACAACTATTCAGATACGCCGTCCCTTCTCTATGGACTCTATGGACTCGGAGCAGAAAACATCACAGTCGGCAAGTGAGATTCCGCCAAGTCAAGTATGCCTTTCTGGGTCTCCGCTGAATGATGCGCAAAGGAAGGTTGGTCCTCTGGAAAGATGAATAAACTAGCCTGAGGGATTTCCCCAATGCAACCACTTCCACAGACTCCACAGGAAAAAAAAACTAAGCGCCTGTACCAAAAGAAGTGCAAGTTATTCAAAGAACGCTTCAACATGAAACATAGCCTCCAGGAGCAGAATGTCAGACACCATGTCCAGCAACGGATGGTCCTTGCAGCTCGGGCTGCAGGCATTCACGAATTCACAAAACTATCCAGTATCCAGGCCATGAACTGCACTTCGGGCGACAGAGCGCGAACAAGATGAATCTTCTAAGGCCGAAACCAAACATGATCAAACAGCTCAACGCTCAGCTTTGCAAAGCTTCGCAAAGGGTCACAACTGCAGCTTCTTTTTTTGTTCACACTTCTGGACGCCTTGCATCTTCCGTTTTCCAAAATGTGGCAAGGAAAGCTCAAGCTCAGGGGCATTCACAAACCATCAAGACGATAAACTGCACTTCGAACGACACAGCGCGAACAGGGTGAATCTTGAAGAGGCCGAATCCAAACGTGATGAAACAGCTCAAGGCTCAGCTTTGCTCGCAAAAGGTCACAGCTGCAACTTCTGTTTTGTTCACAGTGTTCCACGCTTTGTATCTTCAGCTGCATTTTGGTAGGCGCGTGTTGCTGCTGCGACTTTGACCCTTCTGCCAACTCCCCGGAAATTGCCTGCCTCAGTGCCAAACGATTGGCAAGCAATTGTCCCGACCCTTCAGACGCGCTGGCTCAGCTTATCTGCATCCTGCCCCAGCTGCTGCCTCAAAGCCGTGGCTGTCCGGCCCTGCTGCGCCACAAGGCCGCTGAGCTTTTGTTGCGCTAGTTTCTCGTTTCGCAAGCTGCTGTGATCTTTCGTAAGGTTTTCCACGCAAGCCTGCATCTCCTCGACGTGCTGCGCTCTCGCTTTGTAAGCTGCTGTGAGCCTTCGCCAGACTGTCCAAGCTTGCTTGCATCTCCTCGATGCGCTGCTCCATCTTCTTGCTGCGCAAGCTGTCTTGCGCCTTTAAGTAAGAGTTTCCGAGCTCACCTGCATCTCCTCGACATGCTGCTCGATCTTCTTCTTTTGCAAACTGCGGCCTTCGCAAAACTGTCCAAGCTCGCCTGCATCTCCTCTGGGCGCTGCTCCATCTTCTCGCTGTGCCAGCTCTCCTGTCCTTTCTCAAGACGATCCACAAATTGGTCGTTCCTCTTCTCCAGATCCACTTTCTCGGTGCACGTGAGCATGTCCAGGGATGCGTAATTCCGTTGCTTCTCAGCATCTATGGCTCTGCGCAGGGCGCGTGGTCTCCCTCCAGCTCCGTCAAACCGCATCCCCTGGACCTGGATCTGCGGCTGCTTCGGATAGGCAATCTGCTCACGCATCCAGTCCATAGCAGCAAGAGCGATACGAGCACGATTAAGCTTGTTTGTGGGCCCTTGACGTCTGACCAAGGCTTCAGGGACGTTATATGTTCTTGCTCAAGTCAGAAGGGGTGCTGTGTGAGCATGTTGTGGAGCCTATGTGTGTGTATACATATATACACACTTCAGCCATCTTGCTGTCAGAGGTCAACAGGCATCTTCTGCTTGGACATGCCTGGAGCCAACCGTGCAGGTGAAGGCTTCAAGCACGTGCTCGCAATACTTTGACGACCGAAAAGCAATCCACCTTTAATCCAAGCAATAGTCCTCTCGGAAATACCGCAGGCCATCGCCGCCTAGCCTCTCTTGGCAAGCCTGTTTGTCACTTGTAACAAGAGGACTCAAAGACCCGATGATTTCCCCAGAGGCAGCCGGGCCTTCCATCCCTCCGTGTCTGGTACAACCGTCGCCCAGGACACAAAGCCCTGCGCCAAAGAGGGAGGTCGGCGGCTCTTGCCGCGCTCTCACTCTCTGCGTGTGGAAAGCTACTGGAAGTTGTTCTAAACCCTAGACATCCTGCCAAAGCGCAGAGACACCAATACCAAGGAATCAACTTGTGACTCAGGAATGGTGTTCAAGGACTTTGAAACATCCTGAGAGTCTGACTTTCAGGCACAGGGTTTGCGTCAGGTAAAGGGTCTCGTGACCATGCCACTTAATCCTAGGGTCGTACATCGCATAGCAAAACGCATGCTGCAGAGGAATTTCAAAATGTTCAGATGGCAGTCCCTTCTTGATGGTTGCTGCGGCTGCGCCGCTGGTTTTGAGGGACTGCAGAGCTCCAGAATGACACCAACCACCCAAACCTGAAACCACAAGCTGAAACAAGAAGCCTCAACGGTTTGGTCTGTGCCCGATGTTGCAAGTTTTGGGATCTTGAGGTTTGAGTGGAAAGGTGAAGGTCCTTTAGTGACCTGGTCAAGATTCATCGTTGCCTTCAGCGTCATGAGCAAAGCTCCAGCAAAAGTCGTCTGACACCAGAGCCGAATGTCCCCGAAGCGCCAAATCTCAGAAAACAAATGCGATTTTGCGCAGTAAGTTTTGAATGGAAGCACCTGAGTTCCCATCAAGCCCCAAGCAGATGACCTGGCATTGCTCCCAATCCGTTAGCTGAATGCCTTTTATGGCCGCGGACACGGTCCGCGCTCTGCTTCAAGGCGTAACCCAGGGCAGCTTTACCGGCAGAAGGTCGGTGATGGACTCCAACACCAAAGACATGAAACCGACATCGGAGCTGAGCCACCTTCTTGCCGCATGGTGCTGACAGGCGCAGGATGCCAGAACTTGCAATGCTTCCAGGCCTTGCACCATGCAAGGAGCCACCTTGCAAAAGGCGTGCTAGAAGCGTGGTGGCTTTCCAAACACAAAGCCAAAGCTCTGGCCTTCCAGTGCATCTGCTATAGCAGCCACAGCGTCATTCGGCTTGTGAAGTTCATCCTGAGAGAAAGACCACGAGCCCTCAGCTCTCATCAAGGCAGAGCAGAGCTATGCAGAGCTGCAGGCCATCCAGCGGACGTATCGTTGCCTGCACTGCAACATCCCCAATACCTCCCTCAACTCTGAACTGGTCCTATCTGCAAGATTCGCGACTTCAGTCAAGCGAGGCGGATAGGCGTGGCTAGGTAGAGTCCGACCTGAAGATGGTACGAGCATGTCCAGCTGCAAATCCACCATGGCATTGCAAGCAGTGACATCTTCCAATGAGACTAGCACCACCAAGCATGTAAAACAATCTATGCCCAATTACACGCCCCAATCCAGAACAAACCCTCCATGATGTTGGTTTGGCATCTTGTGTTTTCGCCATTTACACCCATTCAGTCTTGCTGGTATGCAGCAAGGAAGCGGCATCATCAGTGGCCGCCAAGATTACAGTAGCAATCATATTATACTTGCGATCTGTGCGGTGGGTTCCCATTCTGATGACATCCACGATCCTGCGCCCCCAATGTTTGGCCATGTATACTCAATGTATACAGAGCCGCAGGCATTCTCCAGGAAGAAGCCACCAAGCAAAGCCAGACTTGGCAAAGCCCAGCGAAGGATCTGCAAACCTCAATCGGTTAGTCGAAACCACCAAGGCAGAGAAACGATCTTGTTCAGCTTAGGAAAGAAACCAGTACTGTGAGTAGCTGGCCGTTTTTGCTGAGACGACATTGACCATCAGGCTGGAGCCGTGGCGATGCAGCTGCAACTGACCATCAGGGTCCCCGAAAAACAGCTCAGTACGCCCAATTTCGTACTAACAATCCATCAATAAAAAAAGTGCGCCGCCCTCTCGCTGACATCTCTGTTGGGGTGATCAAAGTTTGTTCAAAGGAATGGATGCGCAAGCCGTTGGCACGCACCGTCCGGGTGACCCTCAGCGCAAGAGTCCGTACGTGCAGTACCTGAAGTCTGGGCATTTGTATTTCTTCTTTCACAAATACGACTCGAGGCAAGCCTGAGCCCATGGCTGTCGCCACCCTGCAGGGCCGGAGGCCTGCCGCATGAACCCGACAAACACATGTCCATCTCAAAGTTGCTGAGACCGTTCCACGAATCTCAGGGGAGTTCTTGAACAACGCTCCGACATAAGCATACCTTAGACTGATCAAAGCGAACACATCTTTTTTGCCTCGAAGCTTCCAGTCGCTGCCTTCACAAATTTGGTCTGGTGTTATGTTAGGTTTTTCAAAACAAAGACCGGGCATGTCTGCTCGTGCAGCGCAATTTTGCAAGACAACACAGGCTCTTTCGTTACTTTAGGTCTCTCTTGCTTTCTTTCTGTCTTTCTTTCATTCAGGGTCTCAGTTTCATCTTTGCTTGTAGGACCCGGCTTAACGTAGGCACTATAGCCTATGTTGCTGGCGCAGCCGATGTCTGCCGGCTATGTGCAAGTGCAAGGCATGTTGTCTCCCTGGCGCAGTCTTTTTGGATTCCAACCCCCCATACTTTAGGCTGACCCAAGCGCCTACTCAGGACCATTGTCTTCCGGATCGCTGAATTTGTTGATGCCCATCTCACGCCTTGAAGAGCGCGACTGGTGCTGACCTTCGTTCCAAGCAGCTGCCATCGCTCATGGCAGCCCACATTTGCGATGAAGTGGAATGCGTTCAGTGATGAATGCAGTTTGAGGATGTTTGAGGGTATCACGGCAGTCTGCAACTGCCAGTGGTAGTCTGCTTGTGTAGGCTTGACCAATCCTTGTGACATGCAACCCCTGGGCTCAGCTGCTTTGCGGTTTACTCAGACTCAGTGATGCCGAAAATGCTTAGTATCCAATCCTGATCTTGCGAAGGCATACTGAAATGCTTTAATGCTCCACGCTTCATCCGAGCACGCGCTTTGAACTCAGAGAGATGCTGCATTACCTATTACGCGGCCTGTGTGGGGATCCGCAGCTGTCGGTTGAGCATCAAGAATCAAGATTGTTTTTATTAGACGATTGCAGCCTCAGGGTTGAAACTGAAGGGTAGGGGGTATTTACACAAAGTTTGCACAACTTTGCTTTAAACTGCCGTCTCTTGCGGCATGAAGTCCCTTGGCAAGTCAGAGTTGCAGTACCTCACCCCGACATCCAGGAGCTTTGCTGCCTGCAAGCACAATGCAGAGCACAACAGTTTGCAACCGAGGCAAGACGGCTTTCTGAACTTCTGACTATTGGCTCAAGCAAGCAACAGCACGTTAAATAGCGACCTCCTTTGCACAGTCGGTCTGTCCAAAACGCTGCCAGACGCCAACCGTGCAGCGCTTACCTTGCAGCATTTGAGGATGAATTTCTAAAGAAGACGGAGCGAAAGGCCAGCTCACCTGCTGCTTAGCATCAGTCTTGGTATTATCGAGCATTGGGATAACTACAACGACTGAGATTGTCTTGTTCTGGTTCTCACTGCAAGCGAGGTGCAAAGATCATGCAGCGCTTCCTTATGCGTGCTTGTCAGCTGTTCTGTCCATTCCATGTAGAAGCCATCCAGGCACAAGTCCTCACATACTTCGCGAGTTGGCCAGGTTGCAGATCATGTCTCTGCAGCCCAAGAATAACAAATGGGCAGCATGGCCATAGCACTTTCCACAACCTTTTTAGCACGACTCTGCTTTAGCGGCACTGGTCTTTTGAAGGTCCACAAGGTCTTAGGTTTGAGCCTTGGCGGGTCAATGTCTCTATTTCCAGGATTGTCTTCTCAAAGAGTGGGAACAACAAGTTTGCCTCTTTGTGGCGTAAACTCCGGCCTCAACCCCGCATGCAACGGAACCCCAACTTCTCTTTTGATGACCACCACCGGAGATCAGGGCCAAGGCATTGATAAGACAATAATAACATGTCCGCGCTACCGCTCGCTGCTCTTCTGGGTTGCTCGAGCATGTTTTAGCAGTGGCACGTTCGTGTCTCAGACGGGGTAGCAGGCTCAGCGCTCAATGAGTTGGCGACAGCAGACTGACAAAGCCTGCGACACAACCTGAATTCCAGGCATGTTGTTCATCCGCGCGTAATCGACACAGAATGATGGTGCCTGAGATGAAGAACAAGACTCGCTGTCGGCCCGTCCATTTCGGAGTCCATGGATTGGATCTCCGACATCATTTCTGGATCATGGTTTTTGCAAGCTTTTGGAGCTGAGGGTCCAGCAGGAGTGGGCGCGGCAAACACACAAGTCAACCCTCGAGCAACATGGGGTGGTTCAGTAAACCACGAGAAGCCACGAAGATGGGCCCGAGCACAGGTGAACCTGAGTTGGATGGCTCAGCAGTTGACGTGGCGTTTTTCCGAAATCAACGCCACCATCGGCAAGAGTTTGGCGGGTGGTATCTGGGGTCGGACGCTGGCAAAGCTAGATCAGTTCAACATTTGAAGAGTCTGTAGACTTGCAGGGCTTCATTTGCCGCGGTTATGAAGGTAGCAAGCGCATCTGTTGAGTTCCCGGATCAGCCGTTGCACAGCAAGAGAAGAATTGCCTCGACAGGGCTCGTCTACTTGCACAAGGTACTGATTCAACTAGGGCAGTTTCTGTGCGAAAGGATGTTCCTCTCTCTCAACTTGTTCCTTGGCACTTTTTCCCAGTAATGAGAACTCCTACAGGGATCCCTATCTGGCTCACTGTACACATGTTGCTGATCAGCCGTTGCAACCCTGCTCCTTTTGCTCCAAGTACTGCAAGGCTGTCTCCATGGATGAAGCGCTTCCCACATCAAGCGTCTGGTATTTCGCTTGCAGATCAGGCTGCGGGACGCAAGTCAGCAACAAGAGCTGGGGCCGATTTAAACCTGGGACATGTCTTCGCTGCTCTTCGAAGCCTCTCGCGAAGCCGTGAAGCTCAGCAAGCTCGAAGGACATTACTAGCGCGCATGCCTTGAGAAGCTGCGGCTTCTGTCCAAAGAAGCTGGCCACTGCTTCTCCAACGCAAGGGCCAGCGCAGCCCTTCAGCTCAATGACCAGCTGGCATGAGTTTGCAAGTGCGGTGTTCAGGACCTCCTCCAAGCAGACAATGTGGCTTTCTGGCTGACGGAGCGGCCACTGACAAAGCTGTTCCGCCGTCAACTCAGTGATCTTTGGCGTCCCAGTTGTTGCCGTCAAGCGGTCCAGCGTCTCGTCATGAGACAAAAGAATTCTGCCATCAGAACTTACCCGCACATCGCACTCGCAAAGCCGTAGCCCGGCCTCCCATGCTGATTTCATTGCAGGCAAAGTGCACTCCAGGGGTCGGTTCTCTTCCAGCTGTGGGTAATGAAAGCCTCTATGTGCCACCAGGCCTTCTCTCAGCTGAGTAGGGAGCTGCGGCACCAGCTCTTTCAGCCATTGGCTTTCTGCGGCATGCTGGGCTAGCATTTTTCTGCTAGCGCAAACAGAAATAAACCGATCTGCGACGCCGCTCTGCAAATGGCTGAGGCACTGCTGAGCCTAACCATGCAAATCACAGTCCGGAGGTGCAGAAGTATTTGAAGCGGTTGACTAGAGAGCATGCTTGGACAGGACCATCTGGAAGCCAGTTGTTGCGAGATGGAGGCAAGAAAGCTCAGCCTTTTGTAAATGCTGGACAGCGCGTCCACCGGGCAATCACCACAGAAGTCGCGAAAGCAATTGCTGTTCAAGAGCGCCCGGCTCCTCAGCCGACGCGCACGGACTGTCAATGAGGATTCTGCACAGTTCTCAAAAGATCTGCAAAAAAAAGGACCTGGCCTTAAAGCCCTTCCTGATCACTGCAAACTGTAAACACGCTCGCTTCAAAGACTTCATTGACATGCTGGCTGGAGCTGCCAGACCCCGTTTTGCAAACGGCGTCTGGCTGCAATTTTGGGACGTGAAACAAGGGAAAGCTGCCGGTTGACATCAGCCCTCCATGCCGAACATCGATGTGAACTCCTGCATGGCTCCAAGGCGACTGAGAAGTTAGCTACATATGTTACAAGTACCTGCCCATCCGCTGCTTTGATTAAGACGCAGAAAGTGTACCCTGAACAGTGGCTGGGCTTCTGAATGAAAGCCAGTAAAGGCTTTCTGATGCGCTTGCATTATCAGCTGGACCCTGGCTACTCTCTTTGCTGTCACTGGTAGGACATGCATGGAACAATCCTTGGGCACATCTGCTGTATGTCCAGAGTTTCACGAACTTGGCATAAGAGAATTGCTTCTGTAATTCTCTTTGTTCAACAAACCATGGACCGCTCAACTCATACGCGTATGAGCCGGCCCATTCCCCATCTGTGCCGGGTCTGCGCCTCGTGAGACTTCAAGTCGCCGGGACTGACGCTCGGTCGCACCTTTTCCAGCGCAACCTGCCGCCAGGAAGCTTCAGGCTCTGGATGCTCAGATGCTGGTGCTTTGTTATTGCAATTAGCGTGTCTGGCAGGAACCCGCAGCAGCGGCTATGTCAACAGCTACGCGGGACTTACTTTGCAGTCATGTTGCTGCACCTTGAGCTTCATTCAGCCGGGGTGCACATGAAAGAGGGCTCTACAAACAGTGAATACTGACTGTTTGCGGCTGAACGCGGGCTCTCTTACAGATTCCATGCAACGAGTGATGCCTCGAAGTCACGCGCCTCAACGTCGGGCCTGGCCAGACAATGTTACGTTGAGCGGGGAATGGTTGCAAAACTCCGCAAGCACGTCAGCCGAACGACAGGAGCTCCGCGGCGGGGACCTGCCACTTGCCGTCAAAAACTTTGGAACCGGCTGGAATGCTGCAGGCTGCTCTGGAAAATGAATCAGGGCTACAGTAGGATTTAGCGGCTCGCTGCTAGAATTATAGGGCAGCATCTGGCACGTTTTCTTTCCTGCTCATCATGTGATTTGCATGGGGAAACACATTCTGAAGGACATTACAATGCCTCCATAAGAGTCATGGGCACCGCCCCGGGGTCGCCAGGACTGCACGGTGTCCAGAAGCTCCGCTTGCCATCAGGACCTCTCAATCACCGCGCACATGCTGTGCAGACGGAGAGAGCTCACAAAGGCATTGAAAGTGACTGTTCGATGGAGCACTGCGAAGCGTGCACAATTGGACAGCCGTCAGGCACGGCTTCGACACTGCGGGACAAGTAGCACTGATTTGGCAGTGACCATGCAATTCTGACCAAGCAGCCTGTCTTGTCAACGCGCTTGAAGGTTCGCGCACGCTGACATTTCCTGACCGGCCTCATGCCCGAACATGGTTTTGCACACAAGGATTGTCATGTTAGCTAGCTGCAGCACTTGCTGCACTGATTCCGGCTGGGGCATCTACTTACGAGCCAGGCAAAGGCTTCAGAAGAGGTCAGGTTCACTTGGCCCCAGCAGTTCTCTTGTACTGCGCGTGCACCCAGACTACACTGACGACATTGACATGGCAATGCAACTTTCTGAGTCAGCTGCTCGAAGAGAGCATCCCTCGTGAGAATGGAGATGTCAGCACCTTCAGCTGTGTCGTTGACAAACATTCCTCGTACTGCGAAGCATGCAAGGCAAGGTAACAACAAATGGGTGCTGCAACATCTGCCATCAAGATGCCACTGTAGCCGTCAGTTTGCGCAGCGATGTTTCGGAGTTCCTTCCAGCATTTGCCATCCGCTTGAGTATCGTGTGCAGAACTGTGGCGACATCAGCTAGGACCCGTTTCGTCTCCTCTGGGGTGCAGCTGTGTGGTGTGTCGCCTCGACGACATGCAAGTACACCAATTGCAGCATGGCAGGTAGCAAATCAGAACTCTAAGCGCGCTGCCCAAGTGCAGCGTGAGTAGCCGCACTCGTGCCTCCATATCCTTAACCCACTTGCAGCTCTACACACTCCGATTTAGACCAAAGGGCCTTTCTCGCTGGTTACACTCTAGCTCGGCGACGGGCTGGCAGAGGAATGTAGACACGCTTCTCGAAACGACGACGGATGGCAGTGTCTAGGTCCTGCCGTCGCAAACACGTAGCCAAGGCTTACATTCAGCGCAATGTCTTACAAGCACCGTGCTCTTCGCCGCTGGCAGTCCCAGGGAGTGTTCGTTGCCCCCAGGACCAGGATTTGGGAGCTGTCCTTTCCAACCTTTGCAGCTCCATCTTCTCAGCGCAGCGAATAAGCAGAGTCAGCTTGACAATACAAACTGTCCCAGCGCCAGGCTCCATCCATCCTTAGCTCAACGTAGTCAGCACACACACACACACACACACTGATGCGTTTGAAGACAACCAGTTGAAATGCTTGCAACATCTTGCAACTAAAGGCTCTGCGCGAGGAATTCGGTCTTGATTCGCCGGGCTGCATCCGACTCTCCAGATTCGCCACGAGCGCCACAAAGAGAGTCTACCTGAAAGTTGTACAAGAAATTCAGAAAGGCTTCTGGTCAGAGGCCTGCTGCCTAGCGTGGGGCTTAATGCGGGGCTAATGGTTCACAGACCTCCAGTTTCCGGACGCGGGTTTGCATACGTCTCTTTCCGGACAATCGTACCACTTTTTTGGCTGAGTGCATCCCAATTGTAAAAGCCACCCTGTCAGCCAAGCACCCCAATACTGACAAGTAGCCATGGAATACTCTCTCGCTTAGCTCACTGTACGGGCTGAACTGGGGCTTTGCGAGGGCTAGCCCAGAAGATTGAGAGAGTCATGCAATCTTGTAAGAGACATAAGATAGCCATGTAGAGCTAAGGGGCCAACTCCAATTACAGGTGAAAACTACCGACTGGAAGACATCTTTCGTCTGCGCCAATGCAACTAGACCCTGAAACAAATAAATGGAGGGCGGGCATGTGCATGATAAGATCAAATTTGTTTCGCTGCGAAGCTGGTTGCCTCATCAACGAAGATGATGGCCGGTTTGCTCTCTCTGGCCATTTCGAACAAGCTTCGCACCTTGGGGGAGGCTCCAGAGCCGGGGCTGAACCAGAAGATTGGTGATTGGTGTGCCCACTCAGCAGGTCTCAAAATTTTGTAAAGTGTTTTTGGATCTAAGGCAACACCTGCTCCAAGATGCAAACTTCATGGTGCTTTTCCTGTAACGTGGGCGTTTTGTATGTGAAGCCGTGGTTTGCTGAGTGATAGAAACATCAACTGATTGTTCAACTTCCTGCAATCACACATCACTTCGTAGTGCACAACCCCGAGTTGGCGAGCAGCTTCTCCGCAAGGAGTCAAGCACGCCATCAATTTCCAACCACCTCTCCCGATTTTCCACACTTCATCTTATAATTTCAAACAGCCAACCACTTGCACCCAAAAGTTCAATCTTCAGCATCCGAATTCAACGAGCATGACACCAGCCCTTACTCACTAGCGCACCACCTCTCCCCGCAAAAATCAACGGATCTTGTCACCTCCATTTATCCAAAGATGGGCAAAGTCCACCTCCTAGAAAAATGTTAACCGAAAAAAACCCTTGAAAACCAGCTCCAACCAAATCGAGAGATCCCCCGCTGTATATCCTGAAAGGACAGAATTATAGCAGGGAGCAGCAGCAGCAGCAGCAGCAACAGCTAATGTAACAGTTGTTTTTTGCACCAACAGCGATTGAAATCATACATCAGCAGCAATTAGTAGCATGTGTTTGCAGATATTGAAGCATATGTGCTCACATGTGGACAACCAGGTGATAGCTGAGCCGTTGGCAAGTTTCTCGCTCTCTCCCATCCACTTGGAAACCTCAACAATCTGCTCTCCAAAGTGGCCGTTCCAGACTTGGAGTCTTGCTGCTGCAGATCCCTCATTCTCAACATTCCATGTGAGCACGAGGTCCCCACCAAGTCGGAGGATGAGATGCTAAAGAAAGTGGCATCGGCCTGCAAAACAAGATTGCTGCTACCTTGTGGTCGTCAGTCCTGCTGAGCCTTCCGATTCTTTACGGACATTGCTTCAACAAATGCTGACCCTTTCCTGCATGATTTCTCTACTGAGAGCGCGGGACATCCAGCATCATCTCACAAACGCAAGATAATATACGCAAGTTTATGGGAACGCTTTGGGTGGACAGTCTTAGATCGTTCAGACTCGGGACCTCCGTGGCACAAGCCTTGGCCAGGAACGATTTCCTCAAGTGTCGAGACAGGATGCCAAGGCCTAAATCATAGGGTTTAGGGTTTGTCAGATGGAAAAAAATTGGTATACACATGCTTGACCAACTCTCCATATGCAGCAAGACGTGCAGCTGCATGCATAGCCTATACACTTAGGACATGCCAAAGGCTCAAGTCTGGAACCGAACGTGCAAAAATGATCCTAGTCTCCTCTCATCCACTAGGATATCCCAATGTCTGCAAAAACCTCCAAGGCCGGCACCCTGTCCCTGGTGGCCCATAGAGGAGGATGCCGTGCCTGCAGAAAACATGTAACACTACTGCTCTGTGCAGAGCTCATGTGGCCATCCATGCTTCAGCAGAGATTAGATTAAAGAAAAAGACAATGAGCTTGAAGCATCCCAACACGACGCTCTGGGCATCCCCACCATGGAACCCGCTTGCCGGTGAAGAGCTGCGGAAACCTGGCTGGTAGGCTGGTAGAAGCAAAACCGCCTCCGAAACTGTTCCGCCGGAAGACCCCAGCCTAGTTGGCAAGATGACTGTCTCTTGGAGCGCGCCCTTGGCAGCCTGAATGGTGGCTCTACGCATGAACCCCACAGCATCGCTCGTTCGGTGACCTGTGCTGGCGACCCGCCTCCAAGCCAGCCACATCATCCCACCTGCCCATCATCGTATGATTGCATTATCTTGCCCTGGGCTGGATGCAACCATGAAATGGGATCGAAATACCAGTTGCGAAAGCAGCCCCTCAGACCTGATGTTGGGCTTGCTGGTCATGATGGCACCTTCAAGTCCTTTCCTGCAGGAGTGCAGGAGTCAAACAACACAGAAGCCAGGACGTTGTCCACAGTCTGACTGAGGCTGTCACTTCAGTTTCTCTTTTTCCTTGTCTTCCCCATCTTCAGCAGTTCCTTCTGATGACTCGAGATTCGAAAGTCCACAGAACCAAACCTCGTAGCATGTCCTGTGGCAGGCGGTGCTTGGGTAGCAGCGCCACCTCCCGCATAGCCTCCAGGAGACGACGGGGCCTGACGTTAAACTGTCACTGTCACCTGTCACCTCTAGCGCGTTGATCAACTTGAGGGGGAGGCGCAAAGCAAGTGCAACGTGTCCAGCCTGGGCGCCGTTCGCGGCACGTGCCTTCAGCGACTCTGCCTTGAACCGGACGGTTCAGCATGGCAAAGCAGCCGATGTTCATAGAACATGACGGTTGATCAGGCTGAAAAAACCAGTACCACTCTGGCCTTTCAGAGACTTGCTGTGGCTGGCTTCACGTAAAACGCTCAGCCTCTGGCCCGGCTCACCAAGTCTTCTAATCTTTCCCGCAGCATGTCCTGCATGTGGCTTGAGGATCGAATCGTCAGATGAGCATTATTTCAAGCTGTTGCCGCTATGACTTATGAGTCTCCATCGTCCGTTCTGGGGTAGGCTGGCCTTGACGCGAGTATTTGATTCCCACCTTCATGGCGCCAGCAGATAGGGACAAAAAGCGCTCTCAAACACCCACACCATCCCGCACACACATTGGGCTCTACCTTGTTGATTCTGAGCTTGCCACTTCCATACGAACTGGTAAATCTGCAAACAGTTCTGGTACTCGCGGAGGGCATCCTGTGTCGCAGGCAACACAACCAGCTGATGCTAGACATCCCTGTTCACCCAGTTCACAGTGTGACAGCCAACCGGCGCGGCCTGCAGCTGGCCCTGTCCTTCCAGTTCGCGTGCCTCACATGGCCAAGGATGTGAGTGAACAAGCGCCCTCAGTCCTCAGACACCTTCCTGCAAATACGAGCGGCAGGCATTTTCTCTTTCGTGCGATGCATGGGAGCGCGGACCGCTTAGCGGCTGCGCGCTGCAAGTTGCGTGGGTAGCAACGGCCCTGGCCTCGCGATCGTCGAGGCTGGCCTGAACTACAGAGCGTCCTAAGATGGATCTAAACACGAATTTCCTGCCCAAGGCAGCCATGCAGCATTAGCTTTGTCCACAGTGGGACATGTGATTGACTTCTGCAACTGACTACACATCGACTACATATCATACATATCATACACAAAACGATGATGTTATGAAGCTTCGAAGCAGCAGGCGCTACAGTGCCAAGAAATGCGAAGACTCCTTGCACAAAGGACCTCCAAACACCCAAACCGATAATTCTTCTGTCTCGAGTCTCCAACGTAGCCGGGCCAGACGGCCAGAGACAGTACGCAGGACTGCACTTTTTTGCATAGATGATACACTGTACTGTGTGACTCGCGTATTATTACTTGTACCACAATCACATGGAATAATGATGGAGCATGAAGCGCAGCCAACCAAGCACCTTCTTAAAATTCATCAGCATCCTGCAGGCTCCCTGGTTCTTGCACTTGTGCAGACCCATTTGGGTATCCTTCAGGATCTTGCTGATGTGGTGAAGGGCTATTCAGCTGCGTCTGCGGAGCGGGGCTCACATCAGTCTTCCCGTCTGCAAGCTCAAGGACTGGATGTGGCCTGCACCACTTCCAAGGTCTACGATGCGCCCAAGTTCGATGATATTTGTTAAGCATGGCCGGCCGTCCTTGCATCTGCCAATTCCACGGCTTTCAATTCTGCATCTTCAGGTTTCTCCTCCTGCAAGAATAACCAATTCGGCAGAAGTTGGCAAAATGACTCTGGGCAGCTACTCGGCAGGCCGGGGTCCTCAACCACAGACTCGTGCTGCCTGAAGGAGATTCACATGCCAAGATCAGAATGCACAGCTCCGCTTCAGGGCCTCAGCATGCCGGTGCTTTGCTTCAGCTGCATGATGTGTTCCTGGATAGCACTGCTGGCTGGCATTCTGCATGCGCATATTCAATATTGTAACAATGAAGCAAGTCTTGCAACTCCCAACATTATCTGAGTAGTTGAGTGAGATCATGTCACATCATGATCTTGAGCGGGAAGCCGGCCTCGTACGTCGGTTTGTACTTACGGCGGTGCTTCCTGAGTCGTTGGCATGACATCCATCTTCCAGTCCAGCTTGAGACTCTGATCAGCATCCTCATGCACTCAAGGGATAGCTCTTTGTCGCTTGCCTTCCTACACACCAGAACCACATGCAAGGTGCGGCGAGATGTTTCAAAAGCTCACGCTTTTTTGAAAAGGCGACCGTACTTAAACTACAGCCTCTCTCTTGCCTTCAGTTCCAGATGTTTTCATAGAGGCCCACTTGGCGTGACACAGGGAGAAACAACTTACCTGAAGCCAAGGCCTTCAGCAACTATCCATGTCCTAGTGTGATGGGCCGCATGTGTTAGCATTGTGCCATGCAGAACTTCGTTGTAGGTGCGGACATTAATCAATCCACATGTGGAACTCCAAGAAATGCTAGAGCCTTCTCGCGACATGACAACATGCTGCAAACTTCAAATGCCCAAACTTGTTGAGACATGTGCAGACTATCACGGTGGTGATCGACCGCATAAAATTCAAGAGAAGGCGAAGCGTGGCAATTCCTTACTTGTTAAAATAGAATTTGTCGCCGGCCGTCAATGTGGGTTCATAGAGTTTGAGCGTATTTGTCGCCCAATGTCACCGGTCCTTCATGTTGGAGTGGTGTTGTTTCGCGTGTCTGTCTCATTTTCTCAGTTTAACTTCCTGCACAGGCCTTCAGATTAATGAGTTTCTGCCAAGTGAAGAGACATCTCCGTCATTTCTTGGAGCAAACGTTTTCCGGCATGAGTGACCTGTTCTTAGCAGTGCTTCAGGACTGGAACCCATCAACAGAGAGCGTTCGGGGCTGCTAAGCCTGAGCCTGTTCCCACTTTACGAAGGGATAGCTTGCCATCCGTGAAATCCATGGCTGGGTCATCTTTCAGTTCTTGTTGATGGGTGCACTGAGAAGGCACTGCCACAAAAGAACATGCACAACTCACGCGAGTTATACATCACATGACTTCTTGGGCCAGCACTTAGCTTGGTCAAGGATCGTACTGTAAAACGTTTGCCCTGGCAGGTCGAAAGCAGTGCAAGACTCAGAGAGCCAGGAGAAAAGTGCAAAACTGCCTGCTGGATCAAATGCTCGAGCAGTGTCCTCCTCCACTTCAGCCTTATACTTGTACTCAAGAAGCATCATGTATGCAGCAGTTGCGCCTGCAAACAAAGCAGGCATTCCTGCGACAAGTGTGCACTCTTGGCTTTGCGCTGCACCCGATGGGAGGTTCCTGACACATGCCATGCGTCAGCCCATCTTCAAACCCTTTTAAATATTTCACAGATCCGAAAAGGCATTGTAACTCAGCCCAATATCACAGTGGGCACGTGTGAGCTGAATGTCTGTAGTGCCGCCAAGCATGGGCAAATTGGCTGCCTGTGCTGTGAGACATACCATCAGCCTCTGAGGGTTCACAGCAGGATGTAAGGATGATTTGGAATTGCAACAGGCCGCCTTCCCATACATACCTGTCCCATCCTGTCCCTAATCTGCAGCTGCTGTACCAGGTTGATCCTATTTCTCGTGCGCACTTGACGCGGCCGAT